>CM053571.1:128994187-129050580 GCA_028646485.1 Cryptoprocta ferox
TGCAAGTTAACTAATTTGCAGTTAGAAGGCATGCTTAAGAAAGAGAACTGTGATTTAGGTAAAACTCCAAATTCATGTTTTGTCAACTCATGAAAAAGTGAATTCCTGGTCATTTATTCTCTTCCTCTAAACCTGAATATTCAAGGTAAAAAAAATCAAGGGAATGCTGCCTGAAGTTCCATGGGAATCACAATTGTTTTTTTCAATTGGAGCGGAGGGAAATCAGAATTTGTCTATTTCTTTGTTAATTAGGATTTTCTCTTCTGCGCTTTTCTCCCTTCTGTCACATGCTACCACGTGTATCTCACTCAGGAAAGGCCAGGGGACCTGACTTTACCCCGTCCCTGCTCAAGGCTTTGCTGCCTGACAGAAATGTGCAGGGATGACAAGCAAGAAGCGCTTAGATCTTTGAGAGTGAAGAATGAGAGCTTTATGGATGCTCACAAACAAAAACAAAAACAACACAACTTTGTGCGGTCCGTGGTGCGGCATAAATAGGAAAGCAACCAAAACCTATTACATTGCTTGTTCCTGCTCATCGAGAATGTGAAGTTTAGGTGAGTAATATGTGAGATAGCCCTGCATTTGCTAAACCAAAATCTAATGTTGAGAAAAATAAGAGGGACACCTGGGGGGCTCAGTCGGTTAAGTGTCCAACTCTTGACTTCGGCTCAGGTCATGATCTCATGGTTCTTGAGTTCAAGCCCCATGTAGGGCTCTGCACTGCTGGTGCAGAGCCTGCCTAGGATTCTCTCTCTCCTTCTCTCTCTGCCCCTCCCCTGCTCATGCTCGCTCTTTCTCCCTAAAATTAAACTGTTTAAAAAAAAAAAAGAAGGAAAGTCACTAAAGATCTTGCTATGATACGTGGCAAATTATGCTTTTGGTAGATGTCATGTACTGATACAGGAGCTTTGCCCATGTGCAAGGCCTTTTATTGTTGAACTCAAGAATCCCCACATGATATTCAGTGATGGCAATTATTTGAGGACCTTACCGATTCCTTATCTAAAGACAATCTAGATAGGGGCGCCTGGGTGGCTCAGTCGGTTAAGTGTCTGGCTTTGGCCCAGATCATGATCTCATGGCTCGTGAGTTTGAGCCCCACATCGGGCTCTCTACTGTCAGCACAGAGCCCACTTTGGATCCTCCATCTCTCTCTCTCTCTCTCTGCCCCTTTCCCTCTCATGTGCTTTCTCTCTCTCTCTCTCAAAAATAATAAATTAAAAATAAATAAAGGACAATCTAAGGAGAATATGAGAATGAAAATATTTGCTGTACCCACAGGTAAGACAAAATTTCTTAAAAGGAGAGAAAAGTTGGCCTACAGTCATCTTTTTTCCCTACTAGATTATGAGCACTTTAAGGGTGAGAACTAGACTTTATTCATCACTGTTACATTCCTGTCCACCCCAGGGACCAACTACAAGACACAGTTGTTGAACAAACTTTAAACTAAAAATCCTTCCTTCACTTACTTCAAAAGTGACTTCCCTCTTCTATCTAGCAAAGACAAATCCTAATATTCATACTGAGCTCTCAGAAAACCAGAAGTTGCAGTGCCAATGATCAAATTCCTATTTACTAAGTTGCCAAAGTGTAGACTGATAATATGCAAGACAACTTACCGAAAGATTATCTTACTGGCACAAACTAAATGAAATAAACAGTCTCCAAACACTACTTCCACCAGCTGAGCAATTCTTGAGGAAGATAATGTTGGTTTTTGTACATTTACATAGCATCTGAAATTCACAAAAATGCTCATCTCTATGATTTAAATCATCTTTACTATTTCTGAACTTCTGTCATCATCCAAAGGCCCAGAAATCACCGAAAAACGGTACCCTAGATGCTTTAAAGGATCACTTACTATGTGCTAAGGAAACAGTAATTCTTCATACTCAAAAAAAAAAAAAAAACCAACACAATAAACAACTTTCACTCCCATTCAACTTGATGACAGCAGAACAAACGGAAGAGAAAATGTATCCAAGCTCAGGTCAACAACGCTTAAGGATGTATTTGGTTTTAATACACAAGCACCTTTAAATTCACCGTCTCCAAATACGCACGACTGAAAGCCTGAAAAATGAAAGAAAAAAGAAACCAGGCTACTACAAGCCTGCTTTACTTAAGACTTGACTTCCATGCGGTGAAATGTTTATCTACTTGCATTCCTGAAAAATGTGGATGCGTACAGAGCTCCATAGACCCACGACTGCTTTACCACAAGGGCAGTAGTATCGCAACGAGCACAGTCAGCTAGAGGGAGGTGACAATTTTTTTTAATTTCAAGAACAGCAATCTACTGAGTTAACTATACTACAGGCTGTCCTTTTTTAAAAACTTGATTTTTAATGTTTATTTTTGAGAGAGAGAGACACAGAACATAACGGGGGAGGGGCAGAGAGAGAGGGAGACACAGAATCCGAAGCAGGGTCCAGGCTCTGAGCTGTCAGCACAGAGCCCTATGTGGGGCCTGAACCCAGGAACTGAGAGATCATGACCTGAGCCGAACTGACTCAACTGAGAGCTCAACTGACTGAGCCACCCGGGCGCCCCTAGGCTGTCCTTTAAAAAAATCATTCTACACTGGGGCGCCCAGGTGGCTCAGTCAGTTGAGCTCTCAGTTGAGTCAGTTCGGCTCAGGTCACGATCTCTCAGTTCCTGGGTTCGAGCCCTGCACTGGGCTCTGCACTGACAGCATGGAGCCTGCTTAGGATTCTCTCTCTGTCCCTCCCCTGCTCACGTGCACACTGACGCATGCTCTCTCTCTCTCAAAATAAACATTACAAAATTCTATATTATATTTCAAAAAGCAAAAATGGCTTTATAAACAATACTGAAGAAAAGTGCTAAATACAAATAATAACATGCCCAAACGTAAAAGTTTCTGGTGGTTTGCCATGTTCACTGAGGAGAGAGGCCTAACTTCACCAGGACTTTAGGAAATGTCATTTTCCCAATGTGCTGATTTGTTAACCCAATCTCACTAGTTTTCTCCTAATTCTGTTTAAACACTCTAGAGGGAAATATACTTCCTATATAAGTATCACTTCACAACAAAGACAACAGAGCCTGTAATTACTGATGGCAATAAATGCATTCAATTCTAAGAAGGGGAAAAAACTTTCCTTCCTTCCTCAAAGATTTCTTTCAAAATGAGATTAAGAAAAAAAGATGGTTGGGGCACCTGGCCAGCTCAGTCGATAGAGCATGTGACTCTTGATTTCGGGGTTGTGAGTTTGAGCCCCATGTTGGGTGAAAAGATCACCCAAAAAAATAAAAAAAAATTTTTAATGTTTGTTTATTTTTGATAGAACACAACGGGGGGGGGGGGAGAAGAAGAGAGAGAGGGAGACACAGAATCTGAAGCAGGCTCCAGGCTCTGAGCTGTCAGCACAGAGGCTCGAACCCACAGACCATGAGATCATCTGATCCGAAGTCGGTCACCCAACCGACTGAGCTACCCAGGAGCCCCGCAAAAAAAAAAAAAAAATTTTTTTTAATTATTCAATAAAAAAGAGGAAAGAATGGTTTACTTTCATTAGATGATGGGAAAAGCAAAGGGTATTAGATGTTGCTATGGTCTGAATGTGTCCCTCCTAAATTCATCGGTTGAAATCTTAACCCCAAAGATGATGTACCACCGTAAGTGGGGAGAGGTGCTTAAATCATGAAGGTGGACCAGCGCCTCATAAGAGACCCACAGAGATCTCTACACCCAAGTGAGGACACAGAAAGAAGATGCCAGCTATGACCCAAGAGGAGGTCCCTCACCAAAATGTGACCCTGGTGGTGCCTTGATCTTGAACTTGCCAGCTCCTAGAATTGTGAGAGATAAATTTCTGTTGTTTATAGGCTACTCAGTCAGTGGTATTTCGACAGAGCAGCCTGCACGGCCTAAGAGAGATGTTCTCCCCCAAAAGTCTGACTCTTCAGTTGACTGGATCCCATCTCTACATGATGCTTTGTACTTGGTAAGCAGGTTCCGCCTGCCTAAAAAAGCTTGCCCACCAGGGCAGGTTTCCAACCACAGACCACAGCAAGGACAGAGTATATAGGACAGACAGCCTCCTGTTAATGATATCATGCCATTTCCTGTACCCAATTTCTAATTTTAATGATGGGTTACGCTGCCCCTGATTATCATGAGATCAGTTTAATTATGTGATTTACGCTCTTTTCTCGAACCCTCTGGTACAGAACGCGAAGACTGAGAGAGTCCCGCCCCTGTTTATTAGACCTTGTGATGCTACACTGTTTCCAATCGAAGCTGTTTTGTAGATATTCAGAATATACTGCATGTAACTTAGATAGTAAGATACAGAATTACTAAATGACTATTAAAACGTGACTGGGTAAAGAGGATCTTTATAGCACATGGAAAAGGAGATGTGGCAGGGCAAGTGCCTCCCAGCATAGACGTGAGCCACCAAATCGAGAGCTTCTAAAGCTGCCATATTTGTTCTCTGTACAGCAATGACCTTAGTGTGCTGTTTTTAGACGTTTCTCATGTTTGGATGGTGATCGGCAAAGCGTAAGAATGAGGCACAGAGGAACACAAAAACCTCTTGTTCTTCAGGTCTTGGTTTTAGGAACCCCAACACCACCTAAAGCTCAGACAGGATGTGCAACTGGGAGGTATGTGTCACCATCTTTAGTTCCGGCAACGTCCTCGGGTACCCTCCTGTGTCGTCCATCCTGTTTCAGCCAGCAGACCCAGGTCGAGTTTGACACACCAATGCTTAGTATTTTTTTCTACAAGGATAAATATGAATGTGGATAGTGAGATGGTAACGGGTGAGGCATAGATATAGGCAAGAACTAAGGTGACAGCTTCTCATGGATCAGCACAAAAGGAAAAATAGTAATTTTACAGGAGAGAAAGCTGTTACCTCTATAACCAAGAGACCAAAGTTACCACCATCAGTAATGGGATAAATCGACATCATGTCTTGTGATATAATGCACCCAGATGGACACAGCATCGATAACTGAACCTGATCATTAGGAAACAAACCCTAATTGAGAGCTAGTCTACAAAATAATGAGACGGTATTCTTCACGAAAAGTGCCAATATCCAGGGAAACATATAAAGGCAGAGAAACTGGTCCAGACTAAAAGAGACTAAGGAGATACGAAAACCAAACACAACATGTGACCCCAGACCAGAAAGGAAACAAATCTGGGACCACTAGGAAGATGGAGATCTATAGATTACATAATAATATTGTCTCAGTGTTAATTTTCCGAACCTGGTAACTGTACTTTTGGTTCTATAGGATGTTAACATCTGGATGCAGGGTGTATGAGAGAGAATTCTCGGTACTGTTTTTAGCAACATTGTCGTATGTGTGAAGTTATTTCAAAATAAAAAGTAAAAAAAAATTGAAATTGTGTTTTTAGTACTGCAAATCTCTCCCTAATAATCTGTGCCCTGTCTACTGAAATTAACCTGGTTTTACTGCAATTTGCAGTTTTCTTTTTTTAAGTGTATTTATTTATTTTGAGAGAAGCTAGAGAGAGAGCACGAGCAGGAAAGGGGCAGAGAGAAGGAGAAAGAGAATCCCAAGTAGGCTCCACACCATCAGCACAGAGCCTAACGGGGGGCTCGAACCCAGGAACCTCAGGATCATGACCTGAGCCGCAATCAAGAGTTGGATGCTCAACTGACTGGGCCACGCAGGCGCCCCCAATTTGCAGTCCTTACACCACGTATATCTTACATGTATTAACTGGAATACTTCTCTCATGTCCCATTGAAATAAACAGTATCATCTTACAGCTGTTCTAGTCCATGAGCAAGAAGCATGTACCTAAGGGTAAGCTACGTACGCTAGCGCCTAGCTCAGTGCCTGGCTCAGTGCTGAATGAATGAATGAATCCCTCAATTTTATTTTAAAATGAAAATTATGGGGAAAAAGGCAAGGGGAATAGGGCATGAAACAGTCTTGACTCTGTTACATTATCAAATGTGATGAATAATTTCCGGTCAAGAGGGGGAAAAGGGGGAAAAAATAAGCCTTACTTTTAGAAAGTTGTTGAATTTTATTTTTCGCTGTATATTCTTTGGTTTTCTTTTTGTACAGCACTGTACACCCCTACCACTCATCATGTTTAAACATGAACAACGACGACACATCCTCAAGGCCAACACTTATATAGGGCTTACTCCGTGTGGGGTATCTGCTAACTGCTTTACAGTCTTTCTTACGTAATCGTCTTCACAACCCATGAGAAGGACAGGACTCGCCTCCCCTTTACAGAGAAGGAAACAGGCGAAAAGCGGCTAAGCGGCGGCTCAAGGTCACAAAGACCTCCGCCCGCGGCAGTCTGATTCTGTTCCCCTGTTCGGCCCAAGTGCAGGACCGGGCTCTCAGCCACGGCACCCAGAACCGCCTCTTGTCTTATACACACATAAATAAATAAGAGGGATATAAATTTTAAGAAGAAGAAAAAAACCCTGTCCAATCACTTAAAGAAACCGACGGAAAAGTGCTTCAGGGGCAGACGGCAGCTAGACAGGAGACACACAAATCTTCCACGTAGGAGACCTTACCCACTTTCTGTAGTGTCTGCAACTTCCTGCCCTTTGTGTTTTACCGTCACCCACGGTAAAAGTGCCTCATGGAAAAAAATCCCGGCTTTGCCTCATCTTCTGGAAAACAGAGGGAAAAACTCATGTTCTCCTCACATGTGGCACAGGCTGGGGCTTCGGGGTGCTCTCTGAGCCTGAAGCAAAGGGTGCCGGGAGAAGGTGCAAAGCAGTGGGTGGGGAGGGGAACGGGGGCCGAGAACACAAAGGGGGAAGGTGTCAGAGACCCCATGGGTGCAAGCAGACTTAGACAGAATCTTTTAAAAGTCCAAGTTTAGAGGGGCGCCTGGGTGGCTCAGTCAGTTAAGTGTCTAACTTCGGCTCAGGTCATGATCTCACGGTCTGTGGGTTCAAGCCCCGTGTCACGCTCTCTGCTGCCTGGCGCCTGCTTCAGATTCTGTCTCGCTCTCTCTGCTCCTCCCCTGCTCGCACTCTGACTCTCTCTCAAAAATAAACATTAAAAAAAAGTCCAAATTTAGAAAACAAATTAAGAGGTGGTTATTCACATTCTAAAATGAGATTGCTGAAAGAAGGACTCACTCAAGTATTCTTTTCCAAGGCCCAATTCTGTCCCTGTCTCTCAATTTAGCAGAGTACAAAGCGTCAGGATTTTTTAATCTATGGAAAAACCAGTTAGGAGCACACACAACTATTACAGAAAGCAAAAATCATCTCTAAATTTCCCCAAATACTTATCTGCCTGTACTAAGCAGCAGAATGTCTCCCCTTAACTACGAAGTTTCATTTTTCTCTCCCCAAAGCAACCTCTAACCTCAGTGGTATGCGTCTCCCTCACCCCCATTTCCACTTTGTGTAAACTCCAGGCCTTCCACAAGGAGATAACTACTGTTCTTTAATCGAGATTTTAAAGATGTGATCTATGTATCCACATTTTTTGAGAGACCTATGTGGTGAAGGGAGACGGAAACAAGGCAGGTTCAAAACCAAGTGACAGAGGGGCGCCTGGGTGGCTCAGTCGGTTAAGCATCCAACTCTTGGTTTGGGCTCAGGCCATGATCTCATGGTTCATGGGTTCCAGCCCTGCACTGGGCTCTGCACTGACAATGCAGAGCCCGCTTAGGATTCGATCTCCCTCTTTCTCTGCCCCTCCCCTGCTCAAGCGTGTGCACAAGGCATGCTCTCTCTCGCGCAAAATAAATAAACAAACAAACTCGAAAAAAGAAACCCAAGTAACAGAAAGAGAGATAAGTGAGTGCAGGATCCTATCAGTCTGGGGGGAGGGGAGGGGAGGGTGAATAAGGGGAACAGAGAGGATTTTTAGGGCAGTGAGAAAACTCCCTCTGACACTGTAATGGTGGATACGGGTCATTTGCATTTGTCAACGCCCATAAAAGGTACAACAGAGTGGACCCTGATGTAAAGGAGAGACTTCGGTTGGTGACGAGGTGTCCGTGTTGTTTGTCCACTGTGACAAACGTAGCACCCTGTCCAGGATGTAGATGGTGGGGGGAGGCTGGGAGGGACGGCTGGGGGAACTCTCTGCACTCCTCCCTCAGTTCTGTTCTGAACCTAAAACGCCTCCGAAATATACAATCTACTAATTACAAAAAGAAAAGCGGGAGTAGCGTGAACTGCAGTGACAGCATCGGGAAGGGAGCCCCGGCGATCCACTGAGTCTGAGGAGATGCTGGAGCCAGACGTCAGAGGACACGTCACTAACACGGGAAAAGACAGTGAAGGATGTCGGGACCAAATGGGCAGGGGCTTCAGTGCCAGGCTGAGAAGGCTGTTTTCTGTTCTGTGGGCAGAAAGGAGTCACGGTAGGTTTTGAGCCGGCCTGTTACGAGGCCTGAGCAAGGAACCAGCTCCTACTTTGGGGGCTGGAATCTGGAGCAAGGACGAAGCCCAGGGGCCAGGAATCACGGGGTGCGCGTTGAGGCAGGAGCTGGGGCGCAGGATGTTGTGGTTGGGACGCAGGAGGGGAATGGGGGCGGCGGAGGGCGGGGGATGAGATGCTTAAGAGGTTTTGCAGTTGGAGACGAGAACGGTGAAGCCATGACCAGAAACAGGAAATGCAGAAGAAGTAAACTTAGGGTATGTGGAAGATGAATTATTTTGGGTGTGCAGAATCCTCGTGTGGCGATGTCTCACATGCACTTACAAATGTGGTTCTGAGGTCAAAACTATGTAGAAGTGATCCGTAAAGAGATATTAATGAAAGCTTTAGGAAAAGCTGCAGCTATGGGAATGGGTAGTGTTGCCAAGAGAGCTGCAGAGTGAAAAAACAAAATGGACCATCTTAGGAAGAGGATTCCGGAAAGGAATCTGAATTAGAATATTTATTTTTATTTATTCATGTTGTTTTAAAAAGAATTTAAGTAATCTCTGCGTCCAGTGTGGAGCTCGAACCCACCACCCGAAACCAAGAGTCTCACGCCCCACCGACTAAGCCAGTGAGGCGACCCATAAGTGGGAATATTTAGAGATAGACGAACCAGAACGGAATAGGCAGTGTTTCCTTCCTGGATGCTCAGGAAGTGCAGACGCCTACCTGTATCATCACAAAAAATCATTACGTCCTCTCCCACTTTCACTGCCGGACATAGACGGCTGTTAAAGCAAAAACTACACCTGTAAATTCACAGTCTAGGACGGGGAATACAGATACATAGATGTACCGTACATTTGGGATGCAGACGTCCACAGCACCAGTTCTGAGTATACATGTAGACTCTTTAAACTGGGGAGGAAGCCACACTGATGTGCGGAGACAAGGAAGAGCAAATGTGGAAGAAGTTTTAGGCTTCAGAATGGAAGGATGTCCATCCATCTACCCAAAGAAGACTGAAAACGGCCCCCTGATCTGAAACCTGGGTCGGTCTCCCTGGCCCAAAGCCCCTTTTCCAGATGCTTCTTTTTAAAACTTATATTCTCACTTGCCAATTTTATCCACAATACTCTACAAACATAGGTTTCATAACTGAAGAGCGGAAAGGGCCTAAAGATGACCAAAAGATGAGGAAACTAAAATTAAATAAGTGACTCATTCCTAAAGCACCACAAACTAGTTTTAGTGTCAAAACCAGAATCGTGAGCGGTCACCACTCGGCCTGGTGTGCTCTGGGCGATACAAACCTGCCCCGTTATCATCACACACTCTGCATGATTGAGCCTCTATGGACTCAAGAAAGCCAGTCTCTCTCATGCCTGGCTACATGTGGCGCACCCCGTCTTTTCTTCCTTGTGCAGTCAGGCTCAGTGGTCAGATGGAATCATCTAGGTGGTGCTCAGAGAAGCAACACGGAAGCCACATGCAACAAGCCTGGAGTGCACTTGGCCAAAAGGTCACAACAGCCATGCTGCTGAGACAAGACCAGAACTCGGGCCATCACCATCAAAGCAACCACGGGAAACCAAGCGCATGTGGCCACAGAACTCCACAAACCATGCTTGTTCAACATTTAGCCTCAACGTACGTCAAGTCTCAGGATGCAAATGGACCAGTTTACTAAAATGGTCTTACAAATGGACTTTGACACCGATATTTTGGATCCACAGAATGATGCAAACGGATAATCTGAAAACAGGTGTGAGGACGATTCCGTAATAGACCTATAAATGAACGCCATCTCTGGAAAATTTGACATTTGGAGATCTTGTGCTCTGCAATTTGGCTGGCTGGTTCTCTCATGGCCTCTTCCTGAACAGTCCCTTTGACCAAGGCCCACAGTGGAAATTGCACTAATGATCCCTAATAGGGCTCTCCAGGGGGGTCCATTTGGGATAATAATCTGCATTTTGAAGCAGGTTTCATCATCCTGGTTGACTCTACTTGCTAAGAATTAACATAATTAAAATAAACAACTTTAGCCCGTGTGTGCTCACGCTCTCAAAATAAACACTAAAAATAAAATAAAATAAAATAAAAAGCATTAGGTTTTAATTTAAAACGCCCCTATAGGTTATAAAACTAGGGTAGGGACTTTAAAAGCACATCATATTAAATGAACTCTATTAGTCTCTACCATGCTGTTCCTTTTCTGTGAATAATCTCTTCTTATCTTCTCATGAAGTTCCTACATATGTATAACCACATTCTTTGGTGAATTTGACCTAAATTTATAGGCCCTCTCAAAACCTCTCTCCTCGCCTCTCCACAGAAAATGGTTTTCCGATGTCCCCTGTTCAATTTTCCATAGAGTATGTCTTTAAAGTATTCCACATATATTTTTTAAGATTTTATTTTAAAATAATCTCTATACCCAACATGGGGCTCAAACTCACAACCCTGAGCTCAAGAGTCGAGGGCTCTGCTGACTGAGCCAGGCGGGTGCCCTGGAAGTATTTCACAGTTAAGTAGAAAACCAGAAGGGGTGGAGAACATCCCACAGAGCTGTTCATGTTCTTCTTTCCCTTTCCTTTTATGCTGGCTACTTTCTCTTTATCCCATCCAAACATCTTCCCAAAGAAGCTGAAATGGTCTATTACTAATTCCTCCAGTGAACAGGGATCCACTGTTAAAGGGAAAGGAAAGAACTATTTTTCTATAATTATTCCAAGTTCACTCACAAGAAATTCCCCGACACATTTTTTTTTTGGGGGGGGTTTTGTTTTAGAGGAATTCTGTAGGACCTGGACGTTCAATGGAGAAGGTCTAAAACTCATGGTGCCCTGGAATATTTATTACTGCTTTTCTAAAAAATTAGAAATAGTAGACCCAAGTAAGAATCTTTCTTGTAACTATTCACATTTTCACGTCTTCACAGATGTCCAGCACTTGTTTAAAAATAAATAAAAGCTGGTAGTTAAGCTGGAAGGCATATTCTCAAGGCCAAAGCCAGCACCACTAGCTTCAACCGATGGCAGCAAAACCAAATTGCTTTGATTATACTGATAGGAAAAACAATTACTCATGGTCAAACCTGTAGTCAGGAGAGGGGGAGCGGGAAATAACTCAATATAGGGCACTCGCCAAATCAAAGGCATCAGAGAAAAAATGTAAAGCAGGTGTATTAGTGGATAAAAGATAATCCACTGGGGCCAAGAAAAAATACCTGAGGCACATTTAAGTAATTGTCAACTTTTAAAAAGCAAGCAAACCAAAAAGTCCTCGGAGAAACCACACCTCTTGGCTTGCCAAAAACACCTTCCCAGGCTCCTATTTACTTTATGCTTAGGAAAAATCAAAGGAAGTTTAAAAGGAATTAACATTTTAGTTAATTGAGAAATGCAAGGTAAATGTATTTCTCTTATTTTCTCCATCCAAGAGTCAGAATTAAAAGCTTTTTTTAAAAAAAAAAGATATGTATATCCCCAACTTTTTTCAGGTCAAACTGACTTGAAAATAAGCAGCAAAAAAAAAAAAAAAAAAAAAAGTGGGTAATACACCCAAGAATACAAATGGGCAAAAACAGAGTGGGTGCTATCACAGAAGAATACCTTTAAAATGTCTTTAAAATTAGCGTATAATTTTTCACAGCACCGATTTTCCTAATTAAAACCCCTGGATAGACTATTTGCCCTGGCTGATAAAAAGAAGCGGCCATAGCTTAAAACTGAACATCTTTTCAGTGATCTCTTTCCTTTAATAAGCATAAAAGGATTTTCATGAACACCAGTAAAACGAAAAAGTTGTATTTAATTCACGGAGGCAGAAACGATTAGTCACGTAATGTCTTCATCTGCACAAATTCACAGTCCCTTCTTCAGAACACGCAGCCCACGTGAAGGAAATTACTACGCTGAATTGCATCCAATTTCCAGCTGTATTTCCATTTTCGAACTTAATTAAAACTGGCAGTTTCACTAAGAAGATTCAAATTTCAATCAGATGGGTGTGTTGTCTTCTTCTTCTTCTTCTTCTTTTTTTTTTTTTTTTTAAGAAAAAGCAAAAGAAAAAAAACAGTATGTCCCCAGCAAAGGATTAACAGAGCTTTGGTTAGGATTGAAAGCCCTGAGTTATAAACAGGTGTTTTGAATTACCACTTTTATTAAAACACAATCCTTCACATGAAGCCCACTGGATTCTCTTTTTTTTAGGTCTAGAATATTGAAAGAAAATGTTTGTTTGGCCTAACACAATAGGCACTCCTAAATTACAGAAGGAGGAGGACGGTATGGCACTGGGGAAATTCACGCCTCACCATCTCCCCTGGGGGCACCAGGTATTTCAAAACCCAGGGAAACCTTGGCAACAATCAAGTGCTCTTTCTACATAGGCAGGAGCACCCCCAGTGACGGGGTGGGGCACGGCAAAAAGGAATGGGGTCCATCCTACAGAAGTGTCAGCTTGGTCACCAACAGGAAGTCTTTTTCATGGGAACGACAGGACAGTGTCTAAGGAGCAGGAGAATCTGCCGGAAGGACGGCAGCTGTGGCAGGAAGATGCACTGCCCCTCAAATGACAGGGAGCGGGTTAGGCTGACGCCGTGTATGTACTAAAGCAGTGCTCCCAGCGACCTGCGCACCACACCTCGGGGACTTGCCTGCCCTCTTCATGGGGTTCTGTTGAAAAAGACAATTAGGGGCACACATCCTGATAATCAGGCTTCTTGGTAGATCCAATCCATTTACCTCCTTCTCATCCTGTGGGAAATGGAATCTAGACTCTGGTGACTGACATTAAGTTGCTTAAACGTGGCTCTGTTTTTTATGCCCTAATGCAAAGGGGAAATAAAGTGCAGCTGAAATAGAGAAGCAGTTGGAGTCAGATGAAAGGGAACAATATTTAATGTTCTATATCAACACAGAGCAAGGATGTGGAGCCTATTGAGATCTGAGGGAAAATTATCAAGCAGAAAAGCAATACACTGTTCTAAGAACCAGGAAGAAAGATTTGGGGAAAAATATATAATTCTATTGATAGTCTATTTTGAAAAATTCTTCTAATGACTCCATCTTATATAATCAAGTCTTATCAAATAAAGAAATGCAATATGTGATTAGAACAGCTGTGCTTTTAAAATTCATCACCATTCATATTACTGTGACTTTATTATATTCTCTGATAACTGATGTCACAGCAGTGAAAAGTTCTTTTTTAAATGTTTATTTTTGACAGAGAGACAGAGAGAGAGCACGCAAGCAGGGGAGGGTCAGAGAGAGACGTAAACACAGAATCTGAAGCAGCTCCAGGCTCTGAGCTGTCAGCACAGAGCCCGACACGGGGCTCAAACTCACAAATTGCAAGATCATGACCGGAGCCAAATGCTTAACCCACTGAGCCAGAAATCTCTGCTTTTCCCCACAACCCACACGAAATGATCCTGAGCTTACCAAGGCCACTCTGTGTCACTACAAATGCAGTTCGTCTCAAAACACAGACCCTCGGTAGATCACATTAAGGTGCAATAAGAAGAGAATTTTTGTTCTCAAGAGACCTCGCATTTACTCATTTAAGACCTACTCAACCCTCTCTTTCGAATGCCCAGCTCACCACCCACCTCCCTCCCCCACACATAGGTGGTTACCATAGGAGTTCGGATTCTATATACCGTGACCCTGTTCCTGGCCATCAGAGTCCCCTACTCCCCACCGTGACTGCCTGGTGCAGGGCTGGCCGCAGCCCCAAGCACGGGCGGAGTCTTCTCTCCTGGGTTGGATGCTGGCCTCTCCACGTGGCTGAATGGCCAGGTATAAAGAACGGAGGCAGTCAGATCCTCTCAATCTGGCCGGGAGGAGGCGGGGGTGCAGACAGAAGCAGAGATGAGAGACAGAGAGATCCTGGCAGCATCCACAGGTAGCCCTAGTTCCCGCCACGCTGCGGGCTTTGGCCCCCAGCATGCACCCTAGGATCCGAAAGACAATGAACCTCCTTTGGCTCACCTGGAACCCGGTAGAATACTTTAATAACATCATTAACCCAAGTAAAATACTTCAATGTCGAGATCCACTGTCCCAGGAACACCAATAACCTTGGCAGTGCCCAACAGATCAACAAAGAGAACTACACTTGACGGCCAATTTTCTGGTAGATACAAGAAAGAAACAAGTTCTGTTTTCTGCAGGCTGCCTCTTGGGTCCAGAGGGACCCAGCTCTGGGGATGTGATGTGCCTCTCAATGAGGACAGTACTTGTCCCCAAACGGAGCTGGAGAAAGAGCCAAGAGGAGAGGGAAGAATAAAATTTCCTTGGACTTTTGACTATATTCTTACTTTAAAAAATAGCTCAGACACGGACTTTTCATTCTTCCGTCTCACACAAAAGGGCTCAAATCAGTGCCAACGACTCGCAGTTTGCTCCCAGGCGTCTTGTAGTCATCACTGGTGGTAGGTGAGAGTCCACCTATTTTTTTCTTACAAACAGCCCTGAGCTCTGAAAGACAGGAAGCAGACCCGCTTGGAGGGCAAAAAATCAAGAGCACCCTTCCCTTCTGCTGAGAGTAACTGCTAGAAATGCCATCTGGTTATCAGAGAGTAAAAGCTACACTCTCCACACCGAATTTCTAACTTAGGAGGGACACTTCTCTTTTTGAACCCAAACAGGGGTCGGGAGCCAAGGTGGGCCTCCTAGAGTCTCCAGCGAGGGGCGTGCTCTCCTCATATCCCCCTGCAGACACGAGTTAGGACTGATCTAAAATATTTGCCTGACAGGGGCGCCTGGAGGCTCAGTCAGGCAAGCGTCCGGCTTCGGCTCAGGTCGTGATCTCACGATTCGTGGGTTCGAGCCCCGCGTCGGGCTCGGTGCTGACAGCTCAGAGCCTGGAGCCTGCTTCGGAGTCTGTGTCTCCCTCTCTCTCTCTGACCCTCCCTGCTCGCGCTCTCTCTGTCTCTCAAAAATAAATAAAAAGACATAAAAAAATTTTTTTAAATAAATAAAATGTTTGACATACTTAGGAAGGAAAGTCGGAGATGATCTAGTTTAGATCATTCTCAGGATAAGTTGGCTGATATGTTCTTCTCTTTAATCACTGCCTTCTTCGATGTATCCAGAGGGAGAAGAGTTCCCACCGTACTCACACAAAAGGATCAGCAGGAAGAAAAAGTAACCCGAAAGAAAACAGGAAGAAAGCTGACCAGGCTATCGATTCGGCTGACCCACAGATGTCTTCTCTCCTTAAAATAAACAACACTGTTTACTCACACTACAAAGTTTTTTTCCAACAAGGACTGAGACCCGCTTTCTAAAAGCAGCTCTCTGGCAAAAGCAGAATAGGAAAAACGAGATCTCGTAACGCCTATTACCATTACTCTTCTCGTTTTTCCCCCGGAGCTCTGAGAAGTGTTAAGAGGGTGTATGTTGGCCCACAGGTCCTTCGGCAGCATGCCACTGGGAAGAAAAATCACATTCTCGGTCTTTCCAGATAATTCACTATCTTAAATACCGTGTGTGTGTGTGTGTGTGTGTGTGTGTGTGTGTTCGCAGGACTGAAAGTAGATGGGTCATTATTTCGTGAAAGGTGCTGGGATGGAGGGAGAGGCAGGGGCGCCGATAAGAAAACAGCAGCAGCACGAGGATGCAGGAGTTCAAGGTGAACGTGCACGCCTGGGATTTGGGGGTGGCAGCACCCCATCTCGAACCCCACCGAGACCCAACTTGTCTGTACACCGGGAAAGATAACAACAGACCAAAAAATGACAACAGAGCCAGTGCACCTTCAACCACGTGGAAGAAAACAAGTGGCCGGGGCGATGTGTGGCAGGGGACACCTCCTCCCACAGCTACCCGTCTCGTGTTTGCTCCAAGTAACAGGGGACCTGCCCCTGAGAGGTGGCAGAAGACAGGACTGTGGAGCCTTCGTACACGTCGGGTCCACCGAGGAAGCTGGTAGGTCAGGCCACAGGAAGTGACCCCGGTGAAAATATGCTACTGACACAGTATATGCAAAGTGACCCTTTGGGATGTTATTCAGGAAACTCTCCAGCGAGTCGCTGGAAACAGAGGGCTGAGAACAACAAAACAAAAACAATGTGCGAAAAGAACTAAGAATTAGGTTCCGAGCAAAAGCATTTAGGAGATAAAAATAAAATATCGAAGAGAACGTCTCAGCCTTATCTTTAACTCACAGTGAGCCACCCTTATTTAAAATCCCTCCTGGGTCCTGCAAGGCTGTTCAGATTGGATCTCTTCCCTCCTGGGAGCCGCCTGGGTTTTTCCAGCCCCGCCTGATCTTCCTCCCAGCCTCTGGAGGACATTTAACAGATTATTCAGTGTATTTATACTATAGTTTTCTCTTTTTCTGCAAAACTGTATCTTAAAATACTCTGTTTAAAAAAAAGGTACTAAATAACGAGTTCATATATACAGAAAATATTCAGACAAAAAAAATCCAGAACTCATTTAAAATGAGGGATAAATCTGCGTAACACATTCTGTTAATACTCTGTTAGCTAACATTCCCTGGCCCTCAGGTTATTACTGTATCAAAGAGGAGGAAAAATAATGTCAAGGAAATTTCTTCCATGGAACAGCTTCTTTTCATTATTCTACTTATTCAAATTCTTATGAATGTCTGAAAATCTTTAACCACTTGTTCCAGACAATGAGCTTTCTGCCTCTTCTAAGTATTTTCCCTCAGACTGAGAAACATCATTAATGTTTGACTCTCTCCTGTCTTTTCCAATCTTTTCTTTTATGTCGTTTATCTCCAGGAAGAACAGAAAACTGATTAACCACAATCAAACATAAAAAAAATTCCCTTGCTCTTGTGGTCTCCAACAAGCACATTTTCTTACATGCTTCAAAGCGACAAATATAATTGAATATAATTATTTAACGCATACCCCAAGCCTAACGAGCAAGAAGTAGCTTTGCCAGACCACAATGTCTTTGAGAGATCAATTTGGCCAATAAAAGGCTGGAGACTATACACATTCCTGAAATAAAAAAGCACAGAGATGTTCGTGATCAGGACAACACAGCCCGAAGACATTTGCTAGGGAGCAGTAGCACATTCTTGATACCGGTATCTGGCTGTGAAGAATTAATCACCTAACTTCCCTCAAAAGTCTCACTGTTACGAATCAGAGGGCCCCTATAAAAATAAGTCCCCATTCTAGTCACTGGAATGTTTTTTCATTCGTAGTTCGAACTGGAGGTTAGCTAGATGTCATTCAATTTTTCAGAATAAGAATTTCTCCCGAAATTCTTGCGGAGGTACGATCGGGCGCGCGTGTGTTTAATGGAGCCTTCGGCAGGCGTTGCCAAACCTTAAATGCTGCATTATGCATTTACTCACCAGTCACCAAGCAACCGATGAATAATTTAACGTCTTCCCGTATCCCGCTATCGGATGGGTTTATAAAGGGTCTCAGTTTTTTTCTCCGTGGACTATAATTGTTTTGTTTAAAAAAAAAAAAAAGTTTCTTTATTAAGTTTACATTTTTAAATTCTTAACTGGCTACCAAATGAATCATCTTGTACCGAAAAGGGGCAGAGTCGCGGGAGTCCCTGCTGAACGTGCAGGAGGACCGTGAGCCAAAATACACACGCACCTGACACTGCTCTTCCACGCAAGTGCCACGTTGCATCCGGTGCGGAGCAACACGTCTGGCCGCAGTGTTAAAAGGCGACGCGTCCCTTGTCCTCCAGCAGTTGATACCGTGGCTGGAAAGCGACGCTGCAAACCCGAGGAAGCAAGAAGAGTGAAAGCAGGGGAACGGAACACAAAGAACGCACACGGGGGCCCAGGCCTGACCTGAACACTCCGGTCTAACACCTCCCGGGTGTGGCCACGCACAGCAGTGGAACACCGCCAACAGGGTCCACGCTCCGAAACAGAACAAATTAACTCACGACCACCGCAGGCCCGCTGGTGACTCACACAGCGCGTGAAGACGGGCCCCAGACCGAGTCGGGAGGCTGACTCGTCAGCACACTAACCCCAGCCTTACTTCTCCCTTTCTATGGTACCACCATTTGCAACACCCTCCTCTCCCACCCGTGTCTGCCGCAAGCGACCAGACGGAGCACCTATTTATTTGCTAGGTGTTCCTACTCATCCCTACCCTCGTTAGTCTATAAACTCCACGGGGACAGAGGCTCGTTTTCACCCCAGCACCTATCCGTGGGATTTGGCTCGATCAACGTCTGTCAACTAACATGCTACCAAACTGTGTCCCAAACCCTTCCCCCATCCAAAGTGGCCTGCCCTGCGCCGCCCCGCTCCCTCGGGGGGCTTCTCAGGTGACACGTGATCTGACGAGCCATCGACCCATCAGAGGGATGTGTTAGCAGGTAGAACGGTTCTGCCGCCAGGCCACCTGCACTCCTTTCTAGCCTCAGTTTTCCCAACAATAAGATGGAGACTGAAACGGGTGCCCTGCGTCCCTCACGGTGAAGTATCAGGGTGCGCTGCGGAAGGGGAGGGAAACGTTCCCCCCTCTTCCCCTCTAGGTTGTTTAGCCTAATAATGAAATTGACAGAAGACAGATTAACAGGAGAAAAACAAATTTAATGTCATACATATGACAGAAATAGGAGACTCAATTAAGGGACCAAACAGGCAACTTCTGCACCTTTTAAAGAACGAAACAATGATTTGTGAAGAGCTGACCAAGGGTCTTGGCCTGGGGATAACCGATTAGTGAAAAAGGAAGAGGGTTTGCTTATGCAGCCTTCTCGGCCCTGAACTCCCCCATCTTTGGCCATAAGACGCCTCTCCTGCCCTGCAGGTGGGGGACGGATACCTTTCCCGCAGGGAATTCATCTTCCGCTTTCAGGAGGGCAGGGAGTCCTTGCAGAGGCTCTCTCTTAAGTAATTCTGACTCAAAATCAGATGCAAAAGTGGCATACTTGGGGGTGGACTGCGCATCGCTATATAAATGTGACGTCTTATTTTGGCTAGATTTTGTTAATCATCTAGATTTCTGGTCTCAAAAGTACAGTCTCTCCTTCAAATATCACTCATGGCACACCACGGTACGGCAGTTAATACAACAGGGAGAAATTCGCTCTTTATTTTACGTGAACTTTTCTAGGTCTGGCCTAGCTGCTGGCCTAACGGGACACATGAACCAATCTCTACAGTGCTGAGACGGGGTCTCCGTACAAAACCGAAACTACTCCCCGCTAAACGTGATGGAGAGTTTCCTCCTTGTGGAAACACACCGATTTTACTCGAATTGGTTGCTTTTTCTACCTTTCCCGGGGTTTTCTTGCTGTCGCAGACGTCTACAGGACAGCGGCGTAGGGCTCGGGGCCTCCCACCCCACGTCCTCTCCCACCGCATGGCTTCACACGCCACCCAGACAGACGGCCTCCGGGTTTGTAACCCCGAGTACCCCCTCCCCCTGAGCTCCAAACCCCTTCCCAGTGGCTTTCTTGACTCGGAGACGGCTCAGAGGCACTCACTGCCCAGTGAATTATGCCAGAAACCTGGGATTTGCTCCTTTCACTGCCTCTCCACAATCGCCCCCCGAGTCCTGCAGAGTCCACCTGCTGGACCTGTGACCAAGCCTCCGGTTCATCCCCAGCGCCACCACCTCCAGCGCTCTGTCGCCCACGCCGGCTCTGAACCGGTCTGGCTTTCTCTCCTTCCCTCCTGCAAGCCACTCTCCCAACTGCGGCTGCGGGGATCGTGTAAAAACGCTCATCCGCTAACCGCTTTCGTCCGCAGAGGATGACTTCCGCTTGCTTTTAGGAAAAAACCCTTCTGTGACCTCAAAGCCCTGCCCGATCTGAGCCTCCCCAACTCTGCAGCCCTGTGGGCTCTCCCTCCCTCACCCCAGGCCCTCCCCCCTGGTTCCAACAGGCCTCAGGCCTCCCTCCCTCCGGCATCCTCTGCCTGGGGTCTTCTTTCCCACTCCACTTCCTGCTTCAGCCTAGCAAATTCGCCTCCACCTTCAAGCCTCGGCTTCAGTGCTTTCTCCAGGGGCCTTTCCAGTACCCTCCCCATCCCCAGGTTAGATTAAGTCCCCTTATTATTTACTTCTAAGCGTCGCATACCTGTCCTTTCCAGCCTCACCACAATAGTCAGTACTCTGTGGCCTGTGTTTAGTGTCACTCCCCTCACAGGCCAGGAGAGCAGAGCAGAGAACTAGGTTTAGTTCCCCCAGGAGCCACAAGCGGGCTCTCAGTCCCCAGGGCCGCCTCCTTCCGCTGGGAATCCTGCCCTGCCGTGGCTGGAGGCAAAAAATCTCAGAACAACCTTGCCAGTAGCCATTCAGATATAAAATCACAATCCCACCCTCCAGCTCAATCTAAGACAGCCTCTTCAGCATTCCGGAAGATTCTCTGAGCCACGAATATATTTAATTCCTTATTATCTAGACCAGCTTGGGCAGCTTCAGTTTTCTGTAACTGAACCCTGACCCATACAGTGCTTGATACGGGTTGAATGAAAACAAGGGATGCCTGGGTGGCTCCGTTTGTCAAGCATTTTGGTCATGATCCCAGGGTCAGGGGATACAGCCCTGAACTCTGCGCTAGCGTGGAGCATGCTTGAGAGTCTCTCTCTGTCTCTCTCTCTCTCTCTCTCTCTCTCGCTCTCGCTCTCGATCCCTTCCTCCTTCTGCCCCTCTCCCCTGCTTGCACTCTCTCTCTCTCTCAAAAAAAAAAAAAAAAAACTCCATAAACAAGTTTATAACCTACACACCTGACAATTTTTAACTATCCACTTTACCACCTTAGACCACTGAATTGGGGTATTTTGTGGGGTGATACTTTTTGCAAAGCAAGGTCTTCAGAGTTACCAACACAGGTTATATTTCATGTAGGAAATAATTAAAATCAGCTTAAACATCTATGATAAAAGACATCGAGCCTATTATTTTAGGAGCTGAAGGGCACATGTGCCCTCGACATAGTCAAATACGTATTCAAACTAAAAACTGCAGAAGTCTTGCGCGGTGTGCTCTAACTCGGGCTGCACTTCGTCTGCGCAGCACAGGGAAGCGACACGATATTGTTTCAATAAACAACATACAAATGATTCTCAGTCGAAAGCGCCGCGCCTCGCTCTGCATCATTACTGCTATGAAATGTTGATGAGAAAGGCCCTGAGGGTAGGAACCATCCAGAAAACTACGCTCAGGGCCACTCCGAGGACAATCCTGAGACGGAAAACAGGAAAACACAACTGTAAGGAACTGTGAAGGGAGACTGTATGGAAAAGGAGGAAGGGCCTCCCCTCTTGCCTCCGCTATGGGAGGGGTGTGGGGGGAAGGGAAATGCAGGCGAGCTTCCTACCCTGTTCTCCCCACCCCGCGGCGCTGAGGGGTCCCCTGAGACCCTGAGCCCTGCTGATACAAAAGTCCATTCCCAAACTTGGAATCCCCTTTGTCTTCTGGGCACAGGCCAGCTTCCCTGGGGGGGGTGAAGTGCTGGCAGGGGCCGGCGAGCACGTTCTGTCCACCTGTCTCCGTCTGCCTCTTACTCGATTCAGCACAGAGTGTGCGCAGGCCATGAGACGTTAAACAAGAAAGAGGAAGACAGTTCCTGCCCACACTGAACTTGGTGGTTAAGGAGCTGCTGGGGGCAAACCTGCACAGAACAGCGGGGACGCCTCCTCGGGGGGAGACCTCCTCATGGGCTCTATCGATCCGACACCCCAGAAGTTAGAGGAGACGGAGGTGAAGGTCTGCAATCGAGTGACTGATGCTCTGCAGGTCAGTACTGATGCCAAGAAACAGCTGTGCCTTCCACAGTGACCGCGGATTTTGTAAATGCTGGGTCCTGGGGGAGGGCGGCAGAGTCTCTGCTTGCTGCAGGACATGGGTTTAATAACGTGGAGGAAAGGAAACCCCGGCGAGGGGTTCCGGAACGGTAAATGACTTTCTGCTGGGTACAGATGCCCAAGGCCATTCATATTTCCAATTTAATTTTGGAAAACAGATGTTTCAGTAAAGTTTTTCAGGAAAATTTAATCTTATAATGATTTCCAGAAATGCTATGAAAACGTTCCTGAAGGATAAATTATTTTACTTCCTCAAGGTCGGTCGGTCAGTCACTCAGCACTTACTGAACTTTCCCCTAAGAGAAAAATCAACTATTAAGAAAATGGAAACGAAGTTCTCACTTTCCAAGAATTTACAGTGTATGGGGGAGGGGGGCGGAGTAGGAACTGAGACACTTAATAGTGGACAAAGGATTCAAATCACAAAGGATGAAAAATCACAAATTAGAGAATCCTATTGATCCAGTTGTTAATAACTGGAAAGACGTTCCAGACATGGGCTAAGACTTCAGAATTTAAAGAAGGTGGTGGAAGTAGGTGGTTAACTGGACTGAACAAGGCTAGTTTAGTTGTCCCTGAGAAGCAAAGTCTTCAAAGAAAGGTAAGTTTTGAAGTGATGCCAGGGTGGTCACCTGTGAATCTCCCAACAGAGGGTCTGCTCCTACTGCTGGCGGGGGGTCAAGTACTCCCGAAAGTCGGCAGCAACACCGCACCAGAGGGAGGGAGCCGATCTGGAGCCATGAGACCTGGCTATGTAATTCTGAGGGAGTTAGAACCTCTGGGCCGCTCATCCCACTTTGAGACAGGGCTTATACCCCCATCCAGCTATATCACAGAGTATCAAATGGGATGCATAAAGTGCTTTGAAAACCATTAAAGGTTTGCCTGCGAAAATTGAGAGTAAAGGCAAAGATGAAGGCTCTGGCAAGACTGGGCCTGGAGCTTTGCCCAAGGAAATGCATGGGGAGGAAATGTATGGACTAAGGAAACAGTGCCTCACGGGAGATGGACAGGAGGGTGGTGGGGTGAACCCAGGATAAACTGATGGAGGTCCTGGAGCACCACCAGATGGAAGATCACAATCTGGCCCAACACCAAGAAGACAAGGTTCCATAGATATTTAAGGAAGGATGAGGGTTTTGTTTTTTTTTAAGCGAGAGAGTGGGGGAGGGGTAGACAGAGGGGAGTACAGAGACTCTGAAGAGGGCTCTGCGCTGACAGCAGAGAGCCCGACGCGGGGCTCGAACCCACGAACCGTGAGATCATGACCTGAGCCAAAGTCGGACGCTTAACTGACTGAGCCCCCCAGGCGCCCCAGGAAGGATGAGTTTTTAAAACGATGTGCGGCACTCCTGGGTATGCACCCAAAGAACAGAAAAACGAATTCGAAGGGACATACGCACTCCTATGTTTATCGCAGCACTATCTGCAACAGCCAAATTACGGAAGCAACCCAAGTGTGCATCAGTGTGATCTATGTATACAAAGGACTATCATTCAGCCATAAAAAAGAGTGAGATCTTGCCATGTGCAACAACATGGATGGAGCTAGAGAGTATTATGCTGAGAGAAATAAGCCAGTAAGAGAAGATAAATACCGTATGATTTCACTCAGATGTGGAATTTAAGAAACAAATGAGCTGGGGCGGGGGGGGGGGAAGACACAAACCAAAAAACAGACCCTTAACTATAGAGAACAAATAGATGGTTACGGCGAGGAGGTAGATGGGGGTGGGGCGTGGGAGATGAACTAGGCGAAGGCGATTAAGAGCACACTTAGCTTGACGCTCGCAGAGTAACGTAGGGAAGTGCTGAACCACTACAGTGCACGCCTGAAACAAACAGAACACTGTTAATGACACTGGAATTAAAGCAGACAGACACGTGCGCAGGCACCGCACAGAGGTCTGCCATCACCGTCCCTGAGTCTGCAGACACCACTGTGTCCTGGAGCTCAAGCCCCTTGCAGGGCGAGACGAGCATCTGGGATCTGTGACTCTCCCAACTGTGGGGACTCAGCTCTGCCTCTGCAGAAGGCTGATGCCCCGTGTTTCGAACGCCGTCTCTCGACTCGGCCAGTTCACAGCTGTGTGGTCTTTTTTATTTGTTTTGAAATACAGGTGAGTCTGGAGAATGGAGGCAACCACATACCATTCTGATGTATTTCCTGCAACGCTTTTAGGTTCCAAGTAGTTTGGAGATGGCTGAACTCGTAACGTAAGCCATCCGACAGTCTAGTTTTTCTCGTTTAAAAATTCTCCCAAATATTTTAACGAGCAGGTGCTCAGTAACTATTGATATGTAAACATGATTACGTGGCTAGAAAATATTCTAAAAAATATTCTAACGGGTCTGTACCATAATTCGTCTTGTCTTTTTTTTTTTTTTTTTTTAAGTGTTGTCGAACCACTCCCCGGATGTCATTACATCCATGATTTTGTTCAGGAACAAAGGTTAGGTTTTTGGTTTCTGTATCTGGCTAACGGCTACATCTCTTACATGGTGTTGGATCCTTCCACTGGAGGCTAACAGAGAATGGACCCCGGCAATTCTGACAACACTGGCTCACTGCCATCAGCCTCATTAGCATCTTGGGAGAATCAAACCAAGAACCATATCCATCCTTAAAGGCCAAGTTCATAGCTCTGTGAAGCTTTTTCATGCTGCAACCACTCCAGCCCTCACTTATGTCTTCTCAACTCCCAACAGCTCATCTAAATGAAATAATTACACACCCAATGACTGTTTAATGTCAAAAAAAATTTTTTTCTCTTGGATTGGTCCTGTGTTGCTGTGTTGGACACTTTTTGGTCGTGCTATTCAGATCCTTCTGGGGACCGCGTCCTGTGTTCTTAACCTGGGGCACCAGCCCCTCTCTGATTCCGAGCTCAGCTCCAGACATGGGCCATGCTGAACTGTGATTTTCTTAAGAGATAAGCACTTTTCGTTGCTTTAGGAACAAACACATGACCCAATATGGACCAGCGAAAGTCAGGTCCAAGGCTTTCATTCACACCATTAGGGGAAGAGACATTTTCCGGCTGGACCCAATGATGGAAGATGTAGAGCTGGGGTGCTGAGGCCATCCTGCTGCCCCAGAATGAAGACAACGCAAACACAGAGTGGAGCTGAGAGAACTAGAAAGAACTAGGCAGTAGTAAACTTAATCTGGGAGTCCCTAGCCCGAACTACATCTGAATTTTTGTATACAAGGGTAAGTTCTCTTCTTGATTAAGCCAGCTTCAGTTATTTCTGTCACTTGCAAAATCAACTTAAAAAATAGTTTTTTTAAGTTGATTTTGATTTGATCAAATGATTTGTCGATTAGATTTTAAACTCCCTGAGCTTCATTAAGGGTCCATTGGTTCCCACCTGTACCAGGAACGGTATTCAATGATTAGCGTCTACCTTGGGTCCAGGGCCATGGTTCACTTTGCTCTGTAGCCATCTCTCTTAAGCATCAACCCGTCACAGCCCATTGGCAGAGACAATGCTGCGGACAAAACAGTGCTCCCTGCTCTCTGCGTACACCTCCAACAGCCAGGCGGAAGGCCTGGAATTCATCCCAAATCACTCGGGGAAATGAGCGATTTTTAGGAACAACTCACCAGTCTTCCGTCAATACCTCCAAGTTTCAAGAGACTTAATATTTGCCTTTTCAAAGAACTTCTTACATTTTATTTTTAACTTTTGTGGGTCTATAACAACATTCCTCCAAGAGCAACTTCAGATTTTTCTCTTCATCTGAAGGACCGTCAAAAAGGATGCCCTTAATCTCCATACTCCAAAACAGAGGGAGAGACTCATGTCATTGAAAGAAAGACCATTCTGGTGTGCCTGGGTGGCTTAGTCGATTAAGCGTCTGACCCATCTCGGCTCAGGTCATCATCTCATGGCTCATGAGTTCGAACCCCGCATCGTTCTCTGCACTGACAGCTCAGAGCCTGCTTAGGATTCTCTCCCCTTCTCTCTCTGCCCCTCCCTCAATTGTGTGCATGTTCTCTCTCAAAATAAATAAACACTAAAAAAAAGAAAGAAAGAAAGAAAGACTATTTTGACCAAAAATTTAAAAAAAGAAACTCCAAAAAACAAACATAAAATGAATTTAGATTCCACAGTGGTAAATCTTAAGGGTCTTCATTCTTTATTTTTTTTAAATTGTGACACAAACACTTAATGTGAGATCTACCTTCAACACATTTTTAAACGTACAATACAGTATTGTCAATATAGGCGCTACGCTGGGGCGCCCGGGTGGCTTTTTCTAAGGAATCAGCTATGAAAAAAATGCAACAAGGCTTTAACTCACCACAGAGGGAAACAGTTTTCCATACACTTCCTTTGTTGATCTTTTCAAAATTAGACTCTCAAGGCTTTGCTCTACTTTCTGCGGCGGCAAAATGTCATGCCACAATAGAAATCATTTTTAGAAAAATGCTGCCAATTAGAAAATGTAACCGTTATTTTAAAAAACCGATTCAAATTGTTGAATGTGACACAAGTTGCAAAAGAAGAGATTTATCCCTGGAAAGAATTCCAACACTTTGCAACCCGATACCATCTTTAACACTTGAACATGCGCGAGGGGGGAAATGGACCACGGCGCCCTAATGTTTTAGATACATACAGGAATCCGAGAACTTGTATAAAATACATGTTAAACTGACACAAATACAATAAAAAGAAAAGCAGGAAGGAGAATGGATTTAAATGACCAAAAGGTCA
Organism: Cryptoprocta ferox; assembly: GCA_028646485.1. NCBI lineage: Eukaryota > Metazoa > Chordata > Mammalia > Carnivora > Eupleridae > Cryptoprocta > Cryptoprocta ferox. The sequence goes on from CM053571.1 coordinate 129,021,086, forward strand.
AAACAAAGTGAGACAGTGGAAAAGAATTCAAATTCAAAAACCGCAGCTAGAAGAAATTCCACACCCGTTTTAAAGAAACCTTAAATGAGACGCTTCTTTGATTTTTACCAAATCTCCTCTATCTCATCAACACACTAGGATTACAGAGTTGATATACAGCCAAAGATCCCATAGGAATGAGAAGGGAGGCGGTTCTCCTTTTTAATTAACGCTAAGCTGCTCTCCTAAACCCTGAAATATCCCAGGCATTTGACATATATAATCTCATGAAGTCTGCCGAACAAGCCCCATTAGATATGAATGTCTACGTCCATTTTAAAGAAGAGAAAACGGAGTTCAGAAAAACTGAATCACCCCCACCAGATTCTATTCAATCCCACAACAAAACCCACAGCTTTTCCTGTCCTCTGGCCAGGACCTCCGTAATGCCTGTAAGCAGATTTCCAGGCTCCTACATACTGCGTGGGGGGAGGGCAGCTCAGCCCTGTGGATTGTGCTCGAACCAGAGTCCAAGAGATGTGCTGTCGGCCTGCTGGCCGGAGGAACTACTGGCCCTGTGGTCTCAGCCTGTGAGGAGGTTGGACTGGATGGGTCCTGGCTCCTTCTGGTTCTAACACTTGAATTTGACTTGAAAAACGTAACTTGAATCAGGCTTCCGGGATGGTCTGTTCCTATTCCTTAGCACATACTGCCCAGGAGACTCCTAACACATATCACAAAGCCACTGAGTTACCGTGAGGACTCAGTGGACGCAGCCACAAAGAACAATTCTATTAGCGATCGCCTTCAGGGGCTGTTTCCAGGGTGATGAGGCTGTGGTAGACAGAGTTTGCTTATCTTCAGTGTGGCTTAAATGTCACAACTCTTGTGAAGCTTTCCCTACCGGCCCACGCACCTCCACCCACAGAACGCTGTCCCCCCAGCTACCAGTACAAACACTGCGTCCCTCACGCACCACACGAGCTTTGATGAATTCTTTCCATGACTTTCTGCCTTGTTGCACGTGTGTTCCTTGGGACACGAAACCACCTTAGCTCATCCCTGTTGCCCCAGCACTTGCTCCTTGCAGCAATGCTGGGCGCGCGATCGGCGTTCAACACGTTCACCGGAATACTGAATTTTCTTTCTTTTAAAAGGCAAGGAGGAAGGCAGACAAGAAAGAATCTGGGTGATCTGCGTATTTGAGGACTCACAGGATACCACTAAACACATACCAAGCACATGCCTGTCTCCTTTTGCATAAAGGACGTGCTCATGAAAGATAAGGAGAAACAGAAAAGGACTCATCTTGCTAATAGTTTCCAAGAATCTTCATCTCGAATGAGGCAAGGGCAGGGAGAGAGGAGAGGGAGGGAGGGAGAAAGGGGGGGGGATAGAGAGAGAGAGAGAGAGAGAGAGAGGGAGGGAGAGGGAGAGGGAGAGGGAGAGGGAGAGAGAGAGAGAGAGAGAGAGAGAGAGAGAGAGAGAATCCCAAGCAGGCTCTGCACTGACAGCTCTGAGCCAGATGGGACAAACCGTGAGATCACGACCTGGCTGAAGTCAGATGCTTAACTGACTGAGCCACCCAGGCGCCCCTGCAGGATGTTTCTAAAGTAAAAAAATGTGCCGTGGAACCTGAACACCACCTCAGTTCATCTACACTGCTAAAGACTTGAGTGTTTTTTAACTTAGACAATTTTTTTTAATCCTTACACTTGCAAGCCACAACACTGACAAAATCATTTATCGGCAAGCAACTGAAATTAATCAGATGGAGTTTTCCGGTGGTAGTTATCCTCCGACTTCATCTTGTTTTTGTTTTATTTTTCAAAGTAGGTCCCACGCCCAACGTGGGGCTTGAACCTCTGGCCCCGGGATCAAGAGTCACCTGCTCTCTCGACTGAGCCAGCCAGGCGCCCCTCATCTTATTTTTAATTCAGACTTGAGTATATTAGGCTATCCTGATCGGTATGAATTCTTTTAATATGTGGGAGCAAAGACAGGAGACCTCACGTGTCCTGAAATCCGGCCACAGTGCCCCATCCCCGAGGTGGGGCCAGTCAAGAAGGATTCAAGGAGGGGCCACTTTAAACTGGGCTCTAAAGGAAAGAGGGAGCCGACTGCGGGGACGCTGTTCCCTACGAGTGCAAGGGCAAGGCTGACAGCGCAGAGGAAGATGCAGAGGCAGTAAAGGGATCGCCTGCCAGACACGGAAAGCCTGGCTTCCGGCTGATGACACCACCATCGCACAGAAGCTCTAGCCTCACAGAAAGCCCTCAAGCCCCTCGGTCCTTCCCGCTCCCAGCTGCTCCCTTGGGGCTCGCTACCGGCCACCAGCTGCCCCTCGTTCTGCAGACTTCCACACCCTCTTCCAGCTGCGTGCTTTAAGCGTGTGTGTGCCTTTAAATTAAACTCTGTTCTCAGGTCATGATCTCACGGGTTCGTGAGTTCGAGCCCCACGTCAGGCTCTGTGCCGACAGCTCAGAGCCTGGAACCTGCTTCTGATTCTGTGTCTCCCTCTCTGTCTCTCTGCCCCCTCCCCTGCTCACGCTCTCTCTCTCTGGCTCTCAAAAATAAGTAAACATTAAAAAAATTTTTTAATTAATTAATTATACCCTGAGCTCCCCAAGGACAAGAACCTTGCTTTTTGCTCATGTTCTTGCCGTTCCCCTTAACTGCTACATGTAGTAGGTACCCAACAAATGCTGTCTGAATGACTCAGTCAACGAACCTATTTTTTCAGTGTTTCAGAGCACGGAGTTACAGATACTGGACACAGATTCTAGGGGCGGAGGACAGAAGAGAAGAGGCTGGAAATGAGAAAACCACTCACTGGAGGAAAAACATAAGCAACCACTGGAGGAAATTAGGAAAGAGAACGGATGTGGAAAGAATCCTAGGAAATTCAGAGGCCGAAATGGATCTCTTAATTGGTGAGAATAAAAACTCCTTAAGCAGCAGAATGGGCAGCTTTCACAGTTTACTGTGATTCCAACTCTGGAAAGCCGGGAGCAAGGATAACAGGAGGACAATTCAAATTAAGTACCCGCCACTCACTGCAGGGCGCAGAAAGGAAAAGGCTGTCTAGTCTCCACCTTCAATACGCAGTTTCCCACATTCCGTCTTTACTACACTCTGCCCTTTGCTATCCCACTACAATTTCAGGTTTTTATTTTATTTTTTAATGTTTTATTCAGTTTTGAGAGGGAGAGAGACAGCGTGAGCAGGGGAGGGTCAGAGAGAAAGGGAGACACAGAATCTGAAGGCAGGCTCCAGGCTCTGAGCTAGCTGTCAGCACAGAGCCTGACGCGGGGCTTGAACCCACGAACCGTGAGATCATGATCTGAGCCGAAGTCGGACGCTCAACTGACTGAGCCACCCAGGCGCCCCTACGATTTCATTTTTAAAAACGGATTAAAATCTTTTAGTCCAGGCGTCTGCATTTTCCTATCAGACTGCATTCTTCCATCACTTCTATCTCCTACCTTCCCACGCTCTAAAATCCTTTCCTTCTCCCCTTTCCTGAGTATAATTCAAAGAACCAAGTGCCTTTTGTAAGATCAAAAGAGTTTTTTCCTCTGGTTCGGGTCCAACATCTCAGTGAGATTCTGCCGAAAGCTGAGGAGGATTTCGGAAATGCTCTACTGTGAGGTGTCCGGAAGGCAACTGTGATTTGATATTTGCGAGCAGGCCAGGAGATGCAGTTGAAAACATTTTGCACGTAATTAAGGTTTCTTGTGTCTGGTGTTGAGCTTTGTCCTTTCACGGGCACGGACACATCACTGTTCATCTGTGGGAAGTACACTCCTAAGTTAGATTAAAAGCTCATTTGAGGAGCACCTGGGTGGCTCAGTCGGTTGAACATCCGACCTCGGCTCAGGTCGTGATCTCACGGTTCGTGAGTTCGAGCCCCACGTCAGGTTCTGTGCTAACAGCTCAGAGCCTGGAGCCTGCTTCGGATTCTGTGTCTCCCCCTCTCTCTCTGTCCCTCCCTGTTCGTGCTCTCTCTCTCTCAAAAACTAAAATAAACATTAAAAAATTTTTTTGAAAAAAGCTCATTTCACAAGATGTGAGGTCATATAAAAGGAACCTTTAGCCTGATGACCACTGGAGTGGCTTAGACAAGCACCGGCCCAGGCCAGGAAAGGGAGAGAGTACACTAACAGAGTGTATGTGGACACAGGGAGGTAGAGAAATGGCAAAAAGCCAATGGTGGGAACCTCTCAATACCAACCGTCCCCATAAAATCTGACCACCCGACCAAAATAGGAATCCGTAAGCCCGGACTTAGATGGAGGCACATGTTTAAGTGGGTCTGGGACAGACGTGCGGGTCTGCAATGTCCAGGATGTGCTGGCCCAGAATAAGAAGAGGCGGCGGTTGGTAAACTCCAAAAATCTGGGACCACCCTGGAATTAGGACGTATATTCTCCTAATTCTACCAACAATGGGGTGACCACTGGTAGATCAACTCTTTGAGCTTCATGTCAGTGGTCCATTGAGAGGATCCTGGTAATTCCAGCTGGATTTAAATCTTTGGGTTTCCAATTAACTAGCTATGTAATCTCAAAGGACATATTTCTGGGGCTATGTCCTTTTCAAGGAAAAAAAAAAGAGGTCTGGTTCCTGTGACAGCTGTAACACAATAGTAGGTGTTTAATATAGATTTGCTACATTAGTAAATAAAGGAATACTTAATTGAAACATAGGCAAAGAATTAGCATACAATCTGTGCTTAATAAACGTTCACTACTTTGAACCTCCTCTTCCCCTCTAACTTTGAAGTGTATTTTCCATGTGGTTTTCGGTTTGGCCTTTATAAAATGTATCAAAGGAACAAAGTCATTTTTTTTCTGATTATAAAATAATACATGTCCACTGCTGAAAGTGAACATATTGCATATTACATTTGCAGATTGAGAAATGTACTGGGATGTCGACACCATATTTCATTAAAGGTTTGAGGTTTATATCAGAACGCTAAAAAAAAAAAAAAATGCAGAGAGTCAAGAAAATAAAAACCACTCACTCCATCATCCAGGGATAGTACTATGTTTTGACATGTATTCCTCCAGACTTTTTTTCCATGCAATGCTCTAGAAATATATTTTTTTACAAAAATGGCCAACACTGTATGTAGGTATGTATAGTCACACCAAAATTTAACTAACCTCTTACTGTCATGCATTTCCGATTTTCCCCTCATTTCTGGCCATTATAAACAAAGCTGCGTGATGAACATCACTGTACATACATTTGTTGAAAGAGGTTTCTAACTAGCTAAGTCATGATAAACTCCTCAAAGTGGAATTACTGGGTCAGAGGTATGCATATCTACTGTGCACAGAGACTTTATTATATTCTTACTGGCAATGTGTAACTGCAGTTTTAATTTACACAAATTACTACTGTGGTTGAACATTTTCTTATTTGTGGCTATTAACATTTCTTTATGTGCGGTTTTTCCTGTTCACGTTGCTTTGCCCATCCCCTACTCAAGTTTTCCCTCTTGATCATACACATACAAAACAGTACGTTTTTATGGTTGCCAATTTTCTGCCACTCTTTCTTTTGATTTTGGTCATGGTTAAGCACTGATGATAAGAAGTTTCCATTTTCATGTGGTACATCTACCAGCCTTTCCCTTTGTTTTCAGTTTGCAGTCCACATTGCTTTTAAACAAAAATTCTACAATCCTGACACGTTTTACTTCTTCCTATCTAAAATTAACGTTTTAAAGTGTAACACAGAAGAAACACCTTTATGATATTAATACAAATTACTATCCCAGAGCCACAGCATTTTCATTTGTAAACTAAGAATGTATTTATATGTAGAGGTAGCACATTTCATGAAAGGTTTGGGGCTTACAGGCACCTGACTGGCTCAGTCAGTGAGCCTGTGACTCTTGATCTTGGGGTTGTGAGTTCGAGCCCCACGTTGGGTGTAGAGATTACCTAAAGGGAAAAAATCTTGGGTTATCTGGGTGGCTCAGTCAGTTGAGTGTCCAACTCTGAATTCTGGCCCAGGTCGTGATCCCAGGGCCATGCGATTGAGCCCCACATCAGCCTCCACCCTGAGCGTGGAGCCTTCTTAGGATTCTCTCTCTCCTTCTGCCCCCTCCCCAACTAGTAGTCTCTGTCTCTCTAAAATAATTAATTAGTTAAAAAATAATAAATCCTTAGGGGTGCCTGCGTGGCTCAGTTGGTTAAGCATCCGACCTTTGATTTCAGCTCAGGTCTTAATCCCAGGGTCATAAATTCAAGCTCCACGTTGCACTCCACGCTGGGCATGGAACTAAGTTTTGAAAAATAAACAACTAAATAATAAAAAAATCTTTTAAAAATTGAATAAAAATTAAAAAAACAAAGGTTGGGGCCTACATAAGAATACTAAAAGCACGAAACTAAATATTAGACATCACTCTCCTTTTGTTTCCCATTTCATGAAGTTTTATTTATGTTCCTATTATACAGACATGGAGTTCTTGGTAAAAAAAAAAAAAAAAAAAAAAAAAAACCTCAGAGAAAACTTAGGAAAAAATATAAAATCCTTACTATAATACCAATAACTAAGAGAACCACCATGAAAAGTTTAAACATTTTTATATACACATTTTATATATAATTTCAATGCGTCCATATATACATATACATGTATGTACTTTGTTACCTTAACAACTGGCTCTGTGTCTGTCTCATCACTTCACTTTTTTCCCCTCAAACTTCCTGCCACTCTGAAACCTCTCTGCCACTGTTGACAGCTTGGGTGGTATGTGTGAAGATAAATGCAACACTGAGAAAATGCTTTGTGCTTTTAAAACAAGAATCCTATTACCTATGCCCATCTGAACCTTCCTTTCCCTGAACTACATCAGAGAGTTTACTGATTGGTCTAAATTACTTTTAATAGCTACTTAACATTCCAGAGGATGAACGTGCTACAATTTATTTGGCCATTCTGCTACTGAAGGTCATTCATTTTGTTTCCCATGTTTTGATGCTACACGATACACTGCAAGGAAGATGCTTGTATGTCTATAACCTTCCTACCCAGTGCTTCTATTTCTAGAAGACAGATGATCGGGAGTGGGACTGTGGGATCAAGGCTGTATATATTTTTAACTCTGATAGATATTCCCAGATGGCTCTCCAGAAAGACTATAAATATTAAGACTCTCTACAACGTGAGAGATAGGTTTCTAATAAACTTGACCAAGTGAAGGCTGAGTTCTCACCTACATCTTCAGAAGAAAATTAAATACCCACTGAACACATTTTAATTATTCTCCTAAAATTCCAGTGATAATGATTTGTGCTTTTATTACCCTCTTTGCTTCCCCATAATGCTTTTCTCTATGACTACAAAACAGAGAAAAATAGATTATACAATTTTTTCCACCGTGAGTTCAAAATAAACATCTGAAAAATGTTGAGACTATGACTTTAAAATATATTGCATTCCTTCCTAATTATCAACCATGGTTTTTATGTTGGCCGTTTAAATTAAAGGGGAGGGGGGAGAGGGAGGAGAACAATATATATACAAAAGTCAGAAGAAAAAAACAGGATCTTTCAAGGCCTTCTTTTCCCAATTTACCAAAGAACAGCAGCAGGAAGGCATTAAATTAGGAAGACTGTTTTGAAAATGTATCAATCTGGGGCGCCTGGGTGGCTCAGTCGGTTAAGCATCCGACCTCGGCTCGGCTCAGGTCATGATCTCATGGTTCGTGAGTTTGAGCCCCGCGTCCGGCTCTGTGCTGACAGCTCAGAGCCTGGAGCCTGCTTCGGATTATGTGTCTCCTACTCTCTGCCCCTCCCCTGCTCATGCTCTGTTTCTCTCTCTCACAAATAAAATAAACATTAAAAAAATTTTTCTTAAGTATCAATTCAAACAGATACAATCAAATACTTAGAGAACACCAAGGAGCAGCTCTACGATTCCACTCAGAAGGTAGCTCCAAACCTGAAGGCGAGCACAGCCATTCTGGTCAACATCTTGCAGGTGGCTTCTGTCAAACAGACCCCTCCTGCGGGTCTCCCTCTGTCCCTAAGCACTCCCCGTACTGTTTCTGGGCGCCTCCTCCTCTGCAGGCCCTGTCTGAAACGCGCCTTTTCAAGCAGTCACCTGTATTGGTAAACCTACCCCTATGCTACCCCAAGCTACACATTTTTGCATTACATTTGTAAAAGGTTTTAACAGGCCTCTGCTAATAAGAGTAATGAGCCAGCAGAGTATCAGAATAACCAATGTTCACACCTCTGCAAGAAAGTAAATCATTAGCGGAAGCCCTTCTGTGGGCCACGGATAAAAAGGGACGGTGAATCCATTCGCTACTTCAGTTAGTAAAACTTGCTTTTAAGTAAAATACATTGGCCCTATTAATAATTATACCAAATACAATGAAAAAAAAGCCCTCATGTTTCTAACCCATAGGTTATTATCTGTAAAAATAATATATATAGACTGGCACTGATACCTTTTGTCAGATTAAAATACCTTATTTTACCATGTAAGACTGGATACTGATAGTTTCATACGATGCTTAAAAGAGCAAGATTTGACCAAGTAGCAAGGAAATTAAAATAACTAGTGTCAATTACATTCCATTAAATAGTCTTAATTTCATTTCTCATACAGGAAAAAAAGTAACAAGCAAATGTTGATGTATTATTCAAATACAGCATACTACTCTTGAAATACTGCACAGTTATTTCATGAAATACCAAATTACAATTATGGTAGCAAACCTTAAGATGCCGCAAGGAACTCCTTGGTTTTAAATGTGCTGGCTTTCATCCAAAAGTTAACAGTGAGAAAGTCACATCTATGTGGTTTTAATCATTCTTCAACAAACAAAGGATCACTTATAAAACGAATGGCCATAAAAACAATTAACACCTAACAAATGAAATCTCTCCGGTTAATATTCCATGGACACATGTTTTCACACACCAGAACATTAATGTGGGAGGTTATAAAATTGAAATTCTCTTGGAAAGTGAATCCTTGACTTGTATTTCTTAACTAGAAAATGTGTTTTTTCAGACCGCTTTCCCCACAGACTAGTACCTGTAAAAAGATCATTTGGAAAAAAAAAAAAAAAACCCTGAATACCAGTATTTAAACCCCTTCAAAATATATTACAAGTAGGTCACGGTTTCATGATTGACAGGACTCTTAGCCATGAAAAATCCTAACGTTTACGGTGGACTTACAAGTAATATTTTTTAATTGGTCTTTAAAATTAAAGATTAATTTGGGGTCCTGAAATTTAAACTCATTAAAATTTTAAAAGATTCTCTGAAAGTTTCTCAGCTGGTGTTGTCATCACCAACTATCACTAACTTAAAAGACAACAGGTTGATTTCAAAGCAAAACTAGGGCCTTTGCTGGCTAATTAGCAAAGTGCTTTTCTTCTTTCATTATGCTGGTTGAACTAGATGCTTCCGGATCACATTTCAATACGGTTCAAAGTGAAAGTCCTTCGTTGGCTGACAAATTAGGCGGCTTCCAACTCAGAATACATTTTCTCTAAAATTCAATCTTTTAAACAGAAGTTGGTTTTCTAAGCTAGTCCACAAAATTCTATATGCCCCATATGTAGATGAAATACCATTACAGATGTTTCAATGCAAAGAATAATCTCCTTTGCAATACCTAATCTATCATCAATACTAGACATTAAACAAAAACAAAGGGCTCCTGGGTGGCTCAGCTGGTTGAGCGTCCGACTCTTGATTTGGGCTCAGGTCATGATCTCACAGTTTGTGGGTTCCAGCCCTGCATTGCACTCTGCACTGACAGTGCAGAGCCTGCTTGGGAGTCTCTCTCTCTCTCTGTTCTCCTCTCTCTCTCTCTCAAAATAAATAGGTAAATAAACTAAAATATAAAAATAAAATAAAAGTCAAAAGATTCTGCCAAAAAAACAACAAACAAAAAACAGTAATGGAAATTATATGAAATATTTGCTTCTCTTGAAGCCTGGTGCTTAAGGCAAAACATAGTTTGGGCTGTTTTTGTTAAAACAAATGAAATAACCTAATAGCAAACTTTGGGAATATATATTCCTTTCTGGCTTCTATGAATTCTATTATCTACTTAATATGCTTTTTTTCTTAATAAAGCGCTCCTAGTTTCAAAAGCCATTCTTTTCTGCTAGGTGATAATACACTGTTATTATATAGAAAATTATCAGTGTACATTTGTTTAGGGAAGGCATGTGTAACTAAAGAGAAGGACCATTTAACATCTCCATGGAGCTTTCAAGAGCTCTGGAGCCTAAGGACACTCTATTAAAGCCTCATTTTACTGAGGTGCCTGGGTGGCTCAGTCAGTTAAGCGTCCGACTTCAGCTCAGGTCATGATCTCGTGGTCCCTGAGTTCGAGCCCCGCATCAGGCAGCACAGAGCCTGGAGCCTGCTTTGGATTCTGTGTCTCCCTCCCTCTCTCTCTCTGCTCCTCACCCGCTCATGCTTTGTCTCTGTCTCTCAGAAATGAGTAACTTAAAAAAAAAGCCTCATTTTACTTCAAAACATATTGTTCCGAAATTCTTTGATAGTTAAGTGTCACAAGTGCTAACTCTATCTTTTTTCAACTATCACCAGGGGAGATTTTTTGGTATACCAAGAGAAAGAGTAAAAAAGGAAAACAAGAGAGGTTGAAGATCAAAAAAGAGGGAAGGAAAGAGTCCTATGCATAACTGAAAACCCCCCCACCTTCTGAATGGAAACTGAGCTAGGAAAAGGGGCAGGAAGAAGGACATGCCTGGCTACAGAACTGTCTCCGCCTGAGTTCAGAGCAGGGCTTGTGGTGGAAAAGAGACCAAAAAGTCTTGCCAGGAATGGTATCCTAATTCCAACCTCTAATTAAAAAGAACAAAAAAAAAGCAAAGCAGTTGATTCGCTTCTGATGTAAGGGTGACACTGGAACCAGATGGCAAGTATCGTCCTAGCTGCAATGAGCACAAACTCTTGAAATGAACAGACTCGGGGGGAAGAGAAAGCAGAGAAGGAAGTGTCAGACGGGCGCCACCACACCGGCCATCCAGTAGCAATGATCGTTCCGGGACCCAACCAGACCCGGTGGTGAAAACCAGTGCTTCCGGTAATTTCTTACAGAAGAGCGGGGAAAACATTTTATATATACATATGTATATGTACAGAATACATATAGGTATTTATACATATACACGAAATAAAAATATGTTCGCCTGGCTGGCTCAAGTCGGTATAACAGGTGATTCTTGATCTCGAGGTTGTGAGTTCGAGTCCCATGTTGGGTGTAGAGATTACGTAAAATAAAAAAGCCTTTAAGAAGATATATATTCATCTAAAATACTGTGAAAATGGTGAATTCGATACTATTTGTTTAATGTCCTTGGCAATAAACAATTCACAGAAAGAAATTTGAACAGAAATGCAAAGAAAGAAGGGAAGAAAGATCTAATGAACCTTAACTACTGTAGGTCTCCTCCGGTGGAGACAACACACTGAGTTAGCTTCTACTAAGCTGACAAATGTTGATGACATCTCCTTTCATTTTCACCACCACCCGATCAGGGATCAGGGACCAGGTGGCTGGAAGGCAGCCGCCGGAGTGTGGGCACAGCGGGAGGCACGGCAGGAACCGAGATCGCCCAGGCCCTGTGCCCTGTGAATACTTAACAGCCATGTGAGCAGTTACACAGGGTGCAACCAGGGATAAGGGGCCGGTGCAGGCCTTCTTGGGGAAATGTCACTGAGTTGAGACTTGGAAAAAGGTTACTGAGAAGAGACAGTTGTCACTTTTAATTGCCTTAATGTCCAGATTTAGTTAGAATCTACATATCGACACACAAATAGCCAGTCTAGGACTTTCCTCCAAGAATATTTTTCTAGCTAAATGTAAGGAAGATGTTGCTCTTTCATGAAGCAGGCAGGCCTCTTACCATTAAATACAAAAATGTTTGGACAAGTACCCACTAGGAAGAATAAATTATCAAAATAACTAATAACATGTTAATAGGAAATAATTTCTTTTGGCAACCAAGGTTTCGGTGGAAGTTAAAATTATTATAAAAGTATACAGCTATAGGGCGCCTGGGGGGCTCAGTCGGCTAAGTGCCTGACTTCGGCTCAGGTCATGATCTCATGGTTCGTGGGTTCAAGCCCCGCATGAGGCTCCGTGCTGACAGCTCAGAGCCTGGAGTCTGTTTCAGATTCTGTGTCTCCCTCTCTCTCTGCCCCTCCTCCACTAGCGCTCTGTCTGTGCTTCTGTCTCTCTCTCTCTCTCTCTCTGTCTCTCTCTCTCTCAAAACTAAACATTAAAAATTTTTTAAAAAAATATACAGCTATGTTTTGCATATATTCTGTAACAACAAAAATCAACTAAAAGCAAAGGTTCTTCCTCCAGAAAGACTCCTGGTCATTCTTTTTCTCTTAAGGATAAAAACCAATCAACGACATGTAGCCTTTGTTCGAAAAGAAAAAGGAACCTAGCCATCGAACACCTTGCATCTCATTACGCCGTGAATAATACATCAGCATGAGCGCAGGAGACAAAGCTGCTGCTAGCTGTCCCAAAGGCTCCTGCCAGCTGTCCCAAAGAGCTCCTCAGGGCGGGGACAGGGCTGAAAACACAGACTCCAATGTAGTGAATCTATCTGAACAGTACATCTGTTTACACCTCTGCACTGCTTTCAGGGAATTAGGAAAATGGACGAAGAGATGCCTTATCCATGGTGGTTTAACCTTAAGAACCCAATCGCGTCAGTTTCTTACGCGTGCACATTTCGCACTAATACAAATGTTCCAAAATACCAGGCACGTCTGTCAAAGGTGCACCTAAGGTGCTTCGGGGACGAGCCCGCCAAGCGTGCGGGAACTGGGGAGGGGCCAGGGAAAACAGAAATGAACGCTTGTCCAGAGGAGATGGGTGCAGAGATAAATCTCAGAAGGACAGATTAGGAACGGGCAGGAAGCAAGGCAGCGGCCTGCACAGGACAGACAGAGAGATAAAGACCAACCGACACCACAGAAAGAGAAACAGAAGGAAGTGTCTGATAACTCAATCATGAGTCATGCCAACTTTGAATTAGTCCCTCAAAATGCTGTCAACTCCATACAGCAAGTACTCAGACCTCAACCAACACCCTATAAGGGTGGGCTGGCCGGTTACTAGGTTTATTAATCAAGGAGCAGCAAAAAGGATTAGGACGTCCCGCCCTGAAATATACCACTTTGGCCGAAGAAGAAGAAGTCTTTTGAACTGAAGGCATCTGAGTTCCGGAAATCCCATACCTGCCCAAAAGCAGAAGTCGGTTGTCATAAACCTGTCCCCCAGAGCAACTCGGCCCTTCTCTCCTGGAGAGAAGTGGGCACCACACCCAGACAGACTTTGTCACAAATTATCACTGTCTCCCACTGACTCTCCTAAGGGCCATGTGCCTTTCCAAAAGTACCCTCTCTGCCTCCCCTTTCCTCCACCAAATTAGGTATGTGGACCCCAAATTCTAACCATGCCTTTGTTACTTATCACCGGGTCCTCTCGCATGTCTGGTAACTGTTAACTCTAACTGCATGTTAATAAGCTGGTGTTTGTTTCTCTCTTGTTAATCTGTCTTTTGTCAGTCTAATTTATAGGGCCCTAGCCAACGAGCCCAGGATGGGTGAAGGAAAATAAAAGTTCCCGTTTTCCTTCCCCTGCGGCGGCACTGTGAAAGTTTCAAGAAAATGAGCGAGTTCCTTAGCAGTCTTGTTCAGAGGCAGAAACCGAGACCCAGAGACCTCATTCCTGCTGCGTCGCCCCCCGCTTCCCCGTGCAGGGCCGCCCTGTGGACCCCTGACACCCCTGAACGCACCTGGGTTGACTTGTGCCTCTGGCCTCAAGCCCCAAGAGCCCCCTGAACCCCCAGGGAGGCCACGCCCCACTCCGCCCCACCAGGGATGGTGTGGGTTCCTTCCCTTATGCCCCAAAACAGTCCATTACACGTGACCATCATGTTTACGTGGCCTCCCACTAAGCTGATTCCTCACAGGCAGGAACTGGGTTTTATTCCTTTTTGTACGTTCGCAACTTCATACAGGAAAATGCAACCAGTGTTTATTAATTAATTAAAATAACCACCACAGTCAAAGGCAGACCTCGAACTAGAACCGCGTGTCCTAGCTAGGCTCCACAGCCTCGTTTCAAGCCAAGATGGTGTATGCAACATGCAGAAAGGAATTTTAAAAGGTACAAAAATCATTCTAACAGCATTTTAACATAGACCAGACGTAACGTCAACACAAGCGTAACTGCCTTTTCTGTTACTGCAGGTCACAGCCCGCCCATCTGACAAAAGTTGGGGGGGGGGTCCTTCTGGGAACTTTATCCCAGAGGGAACAAGAACAGATACTATTTTTATTCATACCGGTATTTAATCCTCTTTTCCTCAGTAATATACTGGATGGCACTAATTTCTGTGGGTTAATTGTATATTCCCTCAAACAGAATAGGTTTTTCTTTAGGTTTGTTTTATCGAATTCACAGAGGCCTCCCAGAGGAGGAGGAATATTACAGCCAAATGAAAAGTCATTTCCACCAACTGAAAGACCAGCTTACTTTCCGCAGGAATGCGCTGTGCAAGCCGGGCCTCTGTACCCAACCCTCTCGGTTTTCAGCTGCCATCTCATTTGGTGTCACATCTAGCCCGTGATGCTGGCCATGAACTATGTAAGCCGCAGGGACACAGACTTTCACTCTCCTTAATTTCGTAGACTTAGAGCAGCTAGCAGACCCTGGACACTGACTTGCACGCGGCCGGTATGTACAAAACATTAACCAGCCTTCACGTTTGTATCAACACTACTTGCAAACATTCCCTGTCATCTTCGGTCACTTTCTTTGGGTGAACCCTGCCGTCAAAAGCACTGCTTCCACACTTATGAGACACCTCTACCCCTAAGAATCAGGCTACAGTACTTGGAGAGGGGGAGACAGGGAGAGACTTGGGAACGGCAAAGGGGAAACCATTTGCTGTCACTGCTCAAAGTCCGTTCCTTCCACCACCCAGTTGCGAACTCAACAAATATTTATTTCGCACGCATTTTACTCCAGTAGTTCCTAAGCGAGGGGCAGCTCTTAACCCTTGGCCTCAGCGGACAATACATGGAAATATCTTCTGAAAACGGAATTTTATAAGTACAGATCCTTTATAACATTAAAAACATTTGTTTGGACTCCTGGGCTCCTAACCGGTGGTGTACTATTAAGAAATTGTCGACTGTACTTTTCATGGGCAGGTAGAAGGTAGCCCAGGTAACCATTCGTCAAAGAGAACTTAATTAATTGCCTTCAGTGAACAGAGCTCAGGGTGGTTGTCATTGGTTACATGGCATCTTTCTGGTCCTTCATTCTTACAATTTACATTGCTTACTGTTCATACAGCGGTGACTGGTGTGTAGACTGAGTATTGGAACACAACGTTTGTACTGACCCAACCATGGAGAAAGTAGCAAACGCAATGCATCTATTACAGCCGCCGCTGCCAGGCAGTGTTAGCTTTGCTGTGACTCTCAGAACACTGCTGAGGGAAAAACAGTACAGAAGAACAGCCAATAAACACGGCATTGTGAGTCAGGAAAAGAATCTCCTTAACAAGCAGGACGGTCCCCTGAAATGATCATCGGAGCACATCGCTTATGACACAGGAACTACCATTCCTCGCCTACGCCACAGGCCGGTTGGAGGAGAGAAACAAAACCAGGAAGCGTTCAAGCCTCATCAAACCTTGGTCACCAACCCTGGAATGCTATCTCTTTGACATTTCCCGACGTGGAAAAAAGGAAGCGGGTTTACACTTTGGTAAAAATAACAGAACCCACTGCACATGATCTATTACTTAAATACTCTGGGATGCCAGTTAGGATCTCCAAGGTACCATTCACAGGCGTTTGCCGCCTCACAGCCACCCCCCCAGTCTCCATCTTCTAGAATGGGAGCGGGCAATTCATCTCCTCCTCATCACGGTCTCCTCTTTAGGTATCCTCTTAACGTTCAACGTAGAGGATTTTTCAAACGTTATTATTCCGTAATATTATTCCCAGATAACATGTGCTTTTATTTTGCAAAGTTCCTTCTACTCCATAAAAGTCAACCAAGTTGCATTAAATAGCAAATAAAGGCTGCGTCCCTCATTTCAGGAACTGGTACTGACAGGACTTGCCATTACTGACGTCTTGCTGCCAACCAGCAATGGGACCAGCCAAGACGTCAAGTCCTAGTCCATCCTGAGTCCGAATCGACCTGACTCAACCCAATCACCTCTCAGCTCGCCGTCTCAGATCAAGAGGGGCACCTTAAAATTTGAATGTGACAGGAGACAGTTGCAGGTAATGACTTCATCTCGCACACCATCTCCCTCTGCAAGCGACTGTCCAACATGGCAGAACAAGGGTAGAAGACTAAGGACGGGGAATGTCTGGTCTCAAATGACGGGCTGATGAGGGAGACATTCTGGAGAGTTGCTCAAAATCCAGCTATTCATAAGCCCTTCTTGCTGAAAGATCGGAGCACAAGAGAGATCAAGAAGGATTCATTTGTTCAATGAACATCTATTGAACACCTACTACATTCCAGACACTGTTCTAGGTGCTGAGGATACAGTGATAATCTCAAGAGAAACTCCCTTGCCTTCAGGGAGATTCTTAGTGGGAGGAAATTGGCAATAAAAAAATACGGAGGATGTCAGGTGGTACTCAGTGCTTTGCGGTGGGAGGGGGCTGAGATAAGAGCGATGGGAAGTGCTGGTTAGGGGGGTTGCTGTTTCGTGTAAGGGACTCGAGCCAGACTCTGGTAATTCTTTAGCAGAGACCTGACAGTGACCAAGGGACCAAGCAGTTCAGGACTGTTATTACTGTTTGTATGTGTTATAAAGACATTAACCAGAGTTTAAGATAATCTAGCGAAAGGGTTAGTTTGATATAGTTTGATACAAACCACTCTGCCAACACTAGAAACGGGGGGGAAGGAGGACAAAAACACGTTATTTTATCACAAATTCCTTATATTTCTCTTTGATGTTATAGTTAGGGCACTATATTCATTTTTTAAAATTATGTGTAAGGATAATTTCTATAATCTATGAGTTTCACATCAAGATAGTAAAGGTGATTACAATATACACGTTTTGTGAAAGAGGCGCTGGGTCCGCCCGGGCTGAGCATTCCTGCCATGGTGTGTGTGTGTGTGTGTGTGTGTGTGTGTGTGTGTGTGTGTTCGTGTTCCCAGGGGAATCCCTCAGAATCACCACGGGGGAGTTACTGATTCTCCCCAGGGCCCTCCTGGAGGTTATGTTACTGTAGGGAGTCAGGCTGAAGCTTACCAGGCAAGTCAAATCACTAAACTACAAGTTGGAAAAAGTGTTACACAGCAAACAAGGAGCTACCGAGAGGACAGGTGGGGGTGGGGGAAGGTCCTTGCTCACACGTGAGGGTCAGGGCAGAATCAAGAGCTCCCGGGAGGGAGAGAACTTCCAAACAGGCGGGGAGGATGCAGTTCACACATCAATCGGGAGCAGACGCAGGTGGCTGGTGGCTGGCAGCTGCCCATATGGGCCACGCAGAACAATGAGGCAGAATCAGCTCCGAGATGATAAATGTTGAAGATGAGGCAGAGGTTCATGGGGGTTCAGAACACTAGTCTCTCTACTTTTGAAATATTTTAAAGTTCCCATTAATAACAAAAGAAAAACAAAAGTCCTCAAAAGCACCTCTAGTTTCCTACGTGCTATTTGCTTAGTTTAACTCAGGCTAATCAGTAACAGAGCCTAAAACCATCAGATAAAATTTTTAAATAAAACTAAGATGGGGGCACCTGGGTGGCTCAGTTGGTTGACTTGTCTGACTCTTGATTTAGGCTCAGGTCATGATCTCATGAACCGTGAGATCCAGCCCCATGCCAGGCTCTGTGCTGATGGTGTGGAGCCTGCTTGGGATTCTCTCTCTCCCTCTCTCTCTCTCTCTCTGTCTCTGCCCGTACCCCGCCAGTGTGCGTGTGCATGCATGCATGCTCGCTCTTTCAAAATAAATAAACTTAAAAAAAAAAAAACCTGAAATGTAACTTGTTATCCTATTCAGCCACCAAGACACTGAAGTAGCCCCTACCAATGTCTAAGTAACGGCAACAATTTGCAAGTTTATTAAAAAGAAGAAAGTGTGTTCCAATGAACAGTCAATACGACAGGCCATTAGGGCTCTAAAGAAAAAGAACCTAAAAATACTAAAACATTCCCTGCCACTCTGGTTCTTCTAAATGAAAAGCTGACCATTTAATTATGTGAGGAGCCAGCACATCAGTGAAAGCTCCAAGAAGTTTCTCTTTCTCGCTCCTTTTAAACCAGTATGAATAAAACATACAAAAATTATATTCACTTTTAATTGTTTGACTTTGATTTTTTTTACATGTCCTTATTCTGTCATAATTGGCTGAAAAATACCAGGTGCGTGACTTCAAGCCCTGCCAATCGCCTTTTCAGTGATAACACAAGAAATTAAGTAACTGTTACAGAACATCAGCTAAGAGTCAGCACAGGCTCCCCGAGGGGTTCCCACTGGTTTACACTCCCTGGGTGTGTGTGTATCTTTTGTGGTCCCTAAATTCTGTTTCAGCAGTACATGGCCAAAAAACCACAAACAATCAATCCAAATGGGAGAGAGGGCTTCCTGGCATACTTTTTTCTTAGTGGCTATTTCCAAACCTTTCTGTATTTCTGTTAGTTACTCTGTTGCTGCATGGGAAACAGTCTCCTCCCACCTTAAGGTAAAGAAAACCAGCTTTTGAAAGAGCAATTAATCGTAAGGGCAACCCTACTCTCTGAAATGAATTTGCTGGGATGAGAAGCTCACTTAACACTAGATTCATAATCTTTTTTCCTAATGGGCTGACTAGAGTATCCACGTTCCAATCCAGAACAAATCTTAGGTACTTAGATTTTGAAGGAAGCTTCCCATTCCAGCCTAGGTAATATATTCTGCAGGAACAAAGGCACCAGAACAAAATAATAAATGTACAAGGACTTTCACAGTCTTGTTTGGGGCAAATCCAAAAAACTGGAAATAAGACTTTTAGCCCATCAACAGATAATGGTTGAATATATTAAGGCATATTTATACCAAAGAATATTATGCAGCTATGAAAAAGACTGTGCCCTATATGTATAGTCCCAGAAGGGTTTACAATTTAAAACAAACAAGCAAATAAAAAACCTAGCAGTACTAGCTGTAGAGTAAAATAACATCTTGAAAAATTCTCTAATAGCTTTGTGACCTTGGTTTAGGCAATTATATGACATCAAAGATAGAAGCAACAACCACAAAAAAATAGACAAACTGGCAGACAACGTCCAAACTGAAAATGTTAATGCTGCAAACAATGCTATCAAGAAAGGGAAAGAAACCCACAAAATGGGAGATGAGCTTTGCAGATTACAATCTCTCGTAATGGTCTTTTATGTGGAGGAATTCTTTCAACTCGATAATAAAGACAAATAACCCAATTTAGAAAAGGACAGAATATATTGCTTCAAAAAAAGATCTACTTCTTCAAAAAAAGACAGAGGGGCACCCCGGTGGCTCAGTTCGTTAAGTGCCTGACTTCGGCTCAGGTCATGATCTCACTGCTCCTGAGTTTGAGCCCCGCGTCAGGCTCTGTGATGATGGTGTGGAGCCTGCTTGGGATTCCCTCTCTCCCTCTCTCTCTCTCTCTCTCTCTCTCTGCCCCTCCTCCACTTGTGCCTTCTTTCTCTCTCTCAAAAATAAGTAAATCTTTTTAAAAAAAGAAGATATAAGTGTGGCCAATAAGCACATGAAAAGATGCTCAACATCATGAGCCATGAGGCAAATGAGAATGACACCCACAGTGAGATACCACTGCACACCACTGGGGGAGCCATGTATCCCTAAGATGTTAGCAACCATTAGCAAGGACATAGCGGAATCAGAGACCTGGTGCCTCCACAGTGATGAAGCAGAGCGACACAACTGCTTTGGGAAAATGTCTGCAACCCCTTGGCATGTTAACAGACAGTTACCATACGGCCCAAGGATTTCACTCCTAGGAGACAACACCCAGGAGAAATGAAAACATATGTCCACACGGCACTATTCATAAGAACCAAAAAGTGTAAACAACCCACATATACATCAAGTGATGAATGCACACAGACAACTTGGTCTGTCCATACAATAGAATATTACTCGGCAATAAACAGGAAGGAAGTAATGCTGCGTGCTGCAACACAGACGAGCCTTGAAAACATCACACGCAGTGAAAGAAGCTAGTCACAAACGACCACATACAAATCTACAGAGGCAGGAAGTAGATCTGTGGTTGCCTAGCGTTTGGGGGTAGGGGTTGGAAGGGACGGGAGGTTTGGTTTCTTTTAGAGGGGATGAAAATGTTCTAAGATTGTGAAAACGGTTATAGAAGCCTGTAAGAATACGAAAAAACACTGAATTGTACACTTGAAATGGCTTTTACATCACACATTTGTATTCCATGTGAATTATAGCTCAATAAAGCAGTTTTTAAAAAAAAAAATGGTTTGCTTTGCTTTTTAGAAGTGCCTGGGTGGCTCAGTCAGTTGAGCACCCGACTCTTGATTTCAGCACAAGTCATGATCCCAGAGTTGCGGGATCGAGACCCACGCTGGGCTCAGTGCTGAGCATGCAGCCTGCATAGGATTTTCTCTCAGGGGCACCTGGTGACTCAGTCGGTGAAGCGTCCGACTTCAGCTCAGGTCACGATCTCACAGTTCGTAGGTTCAAGCCCGGCATCGGGTTCTGTGCTGACAGCGCAGAGCCTGGAGCCTGCTTTGGATTCTGTGTCTCCCTCTCTCTCTGCTCCTCCCCCATTCATGCTCTGTCTCTCACGATCTCTCAAAAATGAATAAACGTTTTTAAAAAAATTTTTTTTAAAGAATCTGAGTAGGGCTTGGGCACGAAGTGTTTCCATATAGTCTCAGATATCCAAGATGACCCACTCTTACTTCTGAGTCCCTGGGGTGGCTGTCAGCTGGAGTGGGTCTTTCCTTCTCCATGTTGCTTCTCCTGGTCCAGCCCAAGCCTCTTTCACTTGGTGGCACGTTGTTAGGAAGGCCAAGCAGAAGCTGCAAGGCTTCTAAAGGCACAAGGCATCACATTCTGTTGGTCAAAGTGAGGGCCAGCCTGGATTCCAGGGGAGGAGAAAAATCTCTTGAGCATCAAAGAATCAGACAAACAGTTGGTGAACCTACGTGCAGACAACATGCAGGCAGGTCCAGAGGGAAATGATATCCAAAAGAAAGAGCCCTTGACTACTGAAATAAATACCTTTTTTTCCCAATATTTATTTATTTTTGAGAGACAGACAGAGTGTGAGCAGGGGAGGAGCAGAGAGGGAGGGAGACACAGAATCCGAAGCAGACCCCGGCTCCAAGCTGTCAGCACAGAGCCTGATGCGGGGCTCAAACCTACAAACAGTGAGATCAGGAGCTGAAGTCAGACACTTAACCGACTGAGCCACCCAGGCGCCCCAAGATAGATACTTAATAGAAACACTTTGTGTTTGGTAAAAGGCTGTGGTTTAAAGGGCTCAATTTTCCGTTGTCTTACAAAACAGACATTCACTCGGCTGAAAACAATGTTGGCCCTTTCACTGAATAAAAAATCAAACGATTCTGTCTGCTAGAACATTACTATTTTTTTAAAAAAATCACAGCAAAAAAGGGAAGAACCTTAATTTGGGAAATCAGTATGATTTTGCAATAGCAGGGATACAGAGTAAAAAGTCTAGGCTTTCAGGGCCATATGGTCTCTACCACGGGGAGTCAATTCTGGTAGAATAGCACGGAAGAAGCTACAGGCAATATGCAAGCAAAGGAATATGGCTGTGTTCCACTAAACATTTATGGACACTGAAATCTGACTTTTATATAATTTTCACAAGTCATGAAATATTTTTCTTTAAAAAAAATTTTAACCATTCTTCTGCATGTATGCAAAAACCACTCTTAGCCCGAGGGCCATGTAAAAACAGGCAGTGGGCCAGACTGGGCCCACAGGCCAGAGTTAGCTAATCCCTGTGCTATTGTTAATTCAAAACATACCATACAAATGCCAAAAGGCGAAATCCTCTCCTGAGTACCTTATACAAACACCCACATATATTTCCTGTATAAAATACTCAACCTTGGTGGGCACCTGGGTGGCTCAGTCGGTTGAGCGTCCGACTTCCGTTCAGGTGATCATCTCTCAGTTTGTGGGTTCGAGCCACCCGTCAGGCTCTGTGCTGACAGCTTGGAGCCTGGGGCCTGCTTCGGAGTCTGTGTCTTACTCCCTCTCTCTCTCTGCCCCTCCCCCGCTTGTGCGGTCTCTCCCTCTCTCAAAAATAAACATTAAAAAAAAGTTTTTTTAATAAATAAAAACTACTCAACCTTGGGGCACCAGGCTGGTTCGGTTGACAGAGCATGCGACTCTAGATCTCAGGGTTGGGGAGCGCAAGCCCCACTTGAGCCTAGAGCTCACTTAAAAAAAAAAAGAAAAAAGGAAAAAAAACCAAAATACTCAACCTTTAGTTACTAAATTTTTCACTGCCCTCAAACTGTTCTACTTAAGAGCCAATTTTGCCTTTCATGGAACATTTCTTATAACTTCAATTATTAGTTTCTTAACTTGCTTCATTACTGCTAACCGTAAGCCCTATTCACTTTCTTTGCCCGGATGCGGTAATAGCCTCCAAACCTCGAGTATGCACATTTTGCTGTTATTTACTAGAAAATGCCGGCAACCTAAAAATTAGGGGATTACCCCTTTCTGATCATTTCATTCCTAATGTAGTGTTTTATTTCACTGATAAAACACATTACTGGTTATCTTATCAACAACATCCACAAATCTAAAAAAAAAAAGTGCTGACAAGTAGACACTCGTCAGTTTAGCTAAACACGCACACAAGGAATAAACAGCGATGTCAGTGGTGGTGGTAGAGGCAGGAACAAGGTGATAAACACAGATATTGCTACAGGGCCTCTGAAATACCAGGAGGATCTGTTCTCACATTAAACCTGCCTGATTTGTGAATTCCTCCAGACTCGAATATGCTCCTAGAGTCTCTATTCAGGGACAGGTAACTACATCCTGACGTTGGCGAGGGCTAACCTACCACGTTGACCTTTGTTTGGAATGGCTGGGATTCTCACCAGGCGTCTGAAGAGACACAGATGGT
Organism: Cryptoprocta ferox; assembly: GCA_028646485.1. Lineage (NCBI taxonomy): Eukaryota > Metazoa > Chordata > Mammalia > Carnivora > Eupleridae > Cryptoprocta > Cryptoprocta ferox. The sequence continues at coordinate 129,044,288 of CM053571.1, forward strand.
CCGGTAATCTTTAAAGAGGCATCATGTGTGTCTGAAAATTCTGGCACCAACCCAGGCCATGAACAATGTGCAATCAGCCACCACGTTACCTGCAGGCCTTTTTTCACGCAAGACTGATCTTTTGGACCCTTCTGCTTTTTGCCTACGAGAGGCCACCTCTCTCTGATGCACACGTGCACACACACACACACACACGCAAAGGCAAACGCTAATTTTACATTACAGCACAGTGCAAATGAAAATGAGCAAACTTTATATCCGATCAAGTCCGTAAACTCTCAGCCACTAAGGAGAGGAGCTAGGAGATGACACATAACTCCTTATGATCTCAACTCTTCAAAGTGAAGCTAATACCGCAAAGAGTCAAGGCTTCCCTTTAACATCTTAACAGGATTCACACTGCACATTTCTCCGTCATTACCTATGCTTTGCCAGCACACTTGAAGTCACCATAGAGACGCACTCGATGCACAATACCTACCGATCCTCCTGTTTTCTAAACACTGAGCAGGTGTAAGAACCCAGGACCTGAGTGAGAGGTGGATTTGCACCTGACCCTTCAGAGTGTCGGCTTGCCCAAGTCACTTTCTCACTCAGCTGTTTTCTCATCTGTCAAATGTGAACAGTAACACACGCCCTCTCTCCTCTCAGTGTAGTGTAAGGGCCGAGTGAATGACGAAGGTACACTGCTTTGTAAACATTAAACTGAAGTCACTTCCTTCTATCCTATACTTTCCTCTCAAGCATTAACAGCTCTCTTTTGCTCAGTTCTTCAGGGTCTGATAAAGAAGTCTAAACATGGGTGCCTGGCTGGCTCCGTCGGTAGAGCATGTGACTCTTGACCTTGGGGTCATGAGTTTAAGCCCCACGTTAGGTATAGGGTTTACTTAAAAATAAATAAAATTAGGAAAGAAAAGAAAAGAAAAACAAAGAAAAGAAAAGAAGAAGTGGTAGTAGTTGTCTAGGGGCGCCTGGGTGGCTTGGTCGATTAAGTGTCCAACTCTTGATTCCGGCTCAGGTCATGATCTCCCAGTTCTTGGGATTAAGCCCTGTGCTGGACTCTGTACTAACAGTGCAGAGCCTGTTTGGGATTCTCTCTCTTCCTCCCTCTCACTCTCTGCCCCTCCCCTGCTCACTCACTCTCTCAAAATAAACATAAAAAAAAGAAATTTAGACATTTAGACTATGTTTTGTTTTTAATCACAGCTTCATCTTTCAAGACCAAAGAGTCTTGTTTGATTTTAATTTCTCCTCATGGATTAGTATCTCTTTTCTGACAACAACAATATGAAACTAGAAATTAGTTACAAGAAAAAAAACTAGAAAAAACAACAGTAGGCTAACATGCTATTGAACAACTAATGAGTCAACGAAGAAATCAATGAGAAAGTGAAAAAATACCTGGAGACAGATGAAAATGGAAACACAACATTTCAAAGTCTTTGGGACGCAGCAAAAGCAATTCTAAGAGGAAGGTTTATAACAATACAGGCCTACCTCAAGAAACAAGATCAATCTCAAATAAACAATCTAACCTTATACCTAAACGAACTAGAAAAAGAAGAACAAAGCCCAAAATTAGGATAAAGAAGGCAATAATACAGATTAGAGAAGAAATAAATGAAGTAGAAACTAAAAACAACAAAAACAAAAACAAAAAACAATAGAAGAGATCAATGAAATTAAGAGCTGGTTCTTTGAAAAGATAAACAAAACTGACAAACCTTAAGCCAGATTCATCAAGAAAATGAGAGAACTCACGTAAAATCAGAAATGTAAGAGAAGTTACAGCTGAGACCACAGATATACAAAAGATTTTGAGACTACTACAAAAAATTATATACCAAACTGGACAATCTGGAAGAAATGGATAAATTCCTAGAAACATAGAATCTTCCAAGACTAAAACAGAAAAAACAGAAAATCGGAATAAAGCAATTACTAGTAATAACATTGAATGAACAATCAAAAAACTCCCAACAAATAAAAGTCCAAGACCAGATGGCTACACTGGTGAATTCTACTAAACATTTAAAGAGTTACCTATCCTCTCAAACTATTCCCAAAAACTAAAGAGAACAGAATGTTTCCAAATTCATTCTAGGAGGCCAGCATTACCCTGATACCAAAACCAACCAAGACACTACAAAAAAGCAAAATTAAAGGCCAATATCCTTAATGAACATAGATGCAAAAATCCTCAACAAAATATTAGCAAACCGAATTCAACAATACACTAAAAAGATCAGTCACCATGATCAAGTAAAATTTATTCCAGGTATGCAAGGATGGTTCAATATTCACAAATCACTGTGATACATGACATTAACAAAATGAACGATAAAAATCACATGATCATCTCAAAAGATGCAGAAAAAAACATGACATTATTCAATAATCACTCATGATAAAAACCCTCAATTAAGTGAGTATAGATAGAGGAATCATATCTCGACACAATAAAGGCCATATATGACAAATGCAGAACGTTATACTCAATGGTAAAAAGCTGAAAGGTTTTCCTCTAAGATCAAGAACAAAACAAAACATCACAGATGTAATGTCCACTCTTGCCACTTTATTCAACACAATACTAGAAGTCCTCGTCACAGCAATCAAGAAATAAAAACATCCAAAATGGCAAGGCAGAAGTAAAACAGTCATTATTTGTAGATGTAATACCATATTGAAAACCTAAAATGCCACCAAAAAACTGTAAGAAATAATAAATGAATTCAGAAAGTTACAAGATACAAAATTAATATATAGAGATGTGTTGCATTCCTAGAGACTAATAATGAACTAGCAGAAAGAGAAACCAAGAAAACAATCCATGTGCAGTTTTATCTAAAAGAATAAAATACCCAGAAATAGGTTTATCCGAGGAAGTGAAAGACCTGTACCCTGAAAACTAGAAGACATTGATGAAAGAAACTAAGATGACACAAACAAATGGAGAGATACACACGCTCATAAATGGGAAGAATTAATATTGTTAAAATGTCCATATTACCCAAAGCAGTCCACAGATTGCAACCCCTATTGAAATACCGAAAGCATTTTTCACAGCACTGGAACAATCCTAAAATTTGTACTGAACTGCAAAAGATCCCATATAGCCCAGCAATCTTGAGAACGAAGAATAAAACTGGGGGTGTCACAATCCCACATTTCAAACTATACTACAGTAAGCTACAATAATCAAAACAGTATGGAACTGGCACAAAAATAAATACACAGATCAACAGAATAGGATAGAGAGCCCAGAAACAAACCCATGTTTACATGGTTAATTAATCTACCACAAAGGAGAGAAGACTATAGAATGAGGAAAAGACTCTCTTTTATGGGAAAACTGGAGAGCCCCACGCAATAGAATGGAATCGGACAAGTATCTGATACCATATATAAAAATAAACTCAAAATGGATTAGAGACCTAAATGTAAGACCTGAAACCATAAAGAAGAAAACACAGGCAGTAATCTCTTGGACATTAGTCTTTTATTTTCTCTTGCACATCAGGTGTTTTTTTTTTTTTTTTTTTTTTTGGATCTGTCTCCTCGAACAAGGTCAACAAAAGCAAAAACATACTATTGGGACTACACCAAAACAAAAGGCTTTTACAGAGTCAAAGAAACGAAAAGGTAACCTATGGAATAGGAGAATATACTTGTAAGTAATATAGCCAATAAGTTGTTAATATCCAAAATACATAAATAACTCCTACAACTCAACACCAAAAAAAAAAAAAAAAAAAAAAAGATTAAATAATGGGCAGAGGACCTGAATAGATATTTTTCCAAAGAAGACATACAGGTGGCCAACAGACAGACACATGAAAAGATGTTCAACATCATTAATCATCAGAGAAATGCAAATAAAAACTGCAACGAGATATCATCTCATACCAGAATGGCCATCATCAAAAATGCAAGAAATCGTAAGTGATGGCAAGGATGCAGAGAAAAGGGAACCCCTTTTGGAGGTTGGAGCACTGTTGGAGGAAAAGCAATTCGGGGTAGCCTCTGTGGAAAACAGTATGGGCATTCCTCAGAATTACCATGCGATCTAGTAATTTTACTTCTGGGTATTTACCCAAAGAAAATGCAAACACAAATCCAAAAAGATATATTCACCCTTATGTTTACTGCAGCATTATTTACAACAGCCAAGATATGGAAGCAACCTACGTGTCCACAGACAGATAAACTGATAAAGAAGATGTGGTGTATCTATATCCAATGGTGTATTAGCCAGCCATAAACAAAAAATGAAATCTTGCCATTTTGTGACCACATGGATGGACGCTGAGGGCACCATATGCTAAGTGAAATACATCAGACGGAGAAAGGCAAATACTGTATGGTTTCACTTACACGTGGAACCTAGAAAGCAAAGCATATGAACAAACAAAACCAGGAACAGACTCAAATACAGAGAACAATCTGGAGGTTGCCAGAGGGGAGGAGGGTGCGGGGATGGGCAAACAGGTGAAGAGGTTAAGAGGTACAATCTCCTAGTTATGAAATTAAAAAGTCATAAGGATGAAAAGTACAGCATAGAGGATACAGTCAATAACACGGTAATAACGCTGTATGGGGACAGATGGTAACTACACTCACTGGGGTGAGCACAGTGTAATGTCTAGAATTGTCAAATCACTATGTCATGCACCTGAAACTAATGACACTGCACGTCATCTATACCCCACTTGAAAGTTAAACATTTTTTTAAGTGTAAGATCCTGAAATCCTTTCTTTATACCTGTCTGGAAACTACCCAGCATTTCCTTGCTGCCTCTGGAAAGAGTCTGGATGATGCTATTCTAGAATACTAACGAGAAGTTTGGAGCCCAGTGTTTTCTACATTTAACACAGACTCCTTTTGTTCTAGATGTGTTCCCTTACATTTTTCTATGCCAAGTCCCAGAGTTTGGGAGTTTGGGGAGTACGCTAACGCCCCGACACCTGTGGTTCCAGATGTGTGGCAAACTACCTTTCAGTTTACTTTCTCCATTGGTTTGCTGTTTTACGATCTATGAATGCTTACTATAAAAACGTACATTTAAGGGTGCCAGGGTGGCTCGGTTGGTTGAACGTCCAACTGTTGATTTCAGTTCTGGTCATGATCCCAGTCAGAGTCATGGGATCCTCGCAGAGCGAGGAGCCTGCCTAAGACTCACTCTCTCTCATGGCACCTCGGTGGCTCCGTCGGTTACGCATCTGATTAGATTTTGGCTCAGGTCATGATCTCAGGGTTTGTGGGATCAAGTCCTGCGTCAGGCTCCTCGCTGATAGCATGGAGCCTGCTTGGGATTCTCTCTCTCTCTCTCTCTCTCTCTCTCTCTCTCTCTCTCCCCCCCTCTCTCCCCCCCTCTCTCCCTCCCCCCCCCACTCATGTGCATGCTCTCTCAAAATAAATACATAAACACTAAAAGAAAAAACGAAAAAAGGTCTTTCTCTCTCCCCCTGCCCCTCTCCCCTGCTCACATTCTTTCTGTTTCTCTCTCTCAAAAAAAAAAAAAAAAAAAAAAAAAGGAATTTAGCCAATCTCAAAGATATTATCAACTGGGTCTTTTTAAATTAAAAACCAGCGTCAAAATCTATGGTAGTAACAGGCCATCAACAACAAATATCGTTTGCCCCGTTCCTTGTTTGTTCTCATAGCCAGTCCAAACGACACTGTCAAAACCTTTTAAAGCATCTCTCTCTGCGCCCTCCCCAAAAAGCTTATATTCAATGTGTTTCACCATTATTCTTTGAACTGTACTTGTTTGTGTCATTACACTCTTGTACGTACATGTCATATTCATACCAAAAAATTATACCGCCCGGCTCTCCTTGTCCTCTTAAAGATATTTCCTACCTCAAAAAAAAAAAAAACTGTATTAATGAAACATAATTTATGTTTATGAGAGAACCCCAAGTTCCCTCCCAAAATACAGTATCAGCTCATCCCTGTTAGGAAAAGGACCCTTGGTCTACAGGACACCAGAGTCTCCTTCTGCATCATCCCTGTGAGCAGAGTCGCCTGCTAGAAACTGTCGTGATGCCTCACGCATATGGCAAAGCGACCATTTGTGAAGCACCGCTGGGTTCTTCGAGAACTTCTGGGGAAATGCCCAGTCTATTACTGCTGCTCCGGAGCCTGTCACAGCCCTGCCAAATCGTCTCACATTGTCCTCCGGTGCATCCTCCCGGCAGCTCCCCGTCCCCCTGCTCACAGCTGCCCCGCCCCAGCTCCGCGTCCCCCTGCTCACAGCTGCCCCGCCCCCCTGCTCACAGCTGCCCCG